>CAWUFW010019679.1:0-177333 GCA_963921515.1 Calotriton arnoldi
TTGCGTAGCTACGCGTAGCTCGTGTAGAGCTTTAACGTCTTCGCGTAGCTTCGTGTAGCGCGACTACGCGAACTACGCCCAGGGTTAGTTTCCATACAAACTGTTGCCTGAAATGGATGTATATATTGTATGAGAATTAAGTCACAAATGTTTAATTCTTGTAGTTTTCACGGAATTTATATCAATTCTAACTTGTTATGCATTGCTCTAGCTGGCATTTTGTTATCCTTTAACTTATCATAACAATACTAACATACAATTTGCTGTGTGGACTATTCAAAGCATTCCTCTACAAATAAATATGCAGCAAATTCTTGCCACTTATCTTTGTTCTCTTGTTCAGTTTTTGAGTAGAGAAAAACATTGGGAGTTGGGCTTTTGTAGTGAGTGCGTCAACAACAATTAGAAAACACAGGGAGATATTCTCAAGAACGTGCGAATAATCATCGCCAAAATACGTTAACGCAATTTTTCACATCCCCGTCTATCGCGGGAAAATAACTCAGTGTTAACGTCTTATTCTCAACACGGCGGTAACATGCGATAGTTTCCCAATAACGCGTCAAATGTCCGCGATAAAATTACCGGGACGGCGATAAAAATCTAAAGCCTAACGTGAAAAAACTTGTGATGGGCCCAACTGCGATAAAAAATCCAGCGATAAGCAGCGCCAGGCCTGCAAGTCCCACAAGTCAGGCGGGAAAAACCACTATAAAAGCGGCAACAAAAAACACAAACAAAACACAAACAACTGCGAAGCACCATGGAGGTAGCCGGAGCAAGTGGAGTGGACAACCAGAACCCCACAAGCCCCACGGAGGGCCAGTCTGGGACCTCGGGGTCAGGGAAGGGCAAGGAGAAGAAGAAGAGGATCCCACCTTTCAGTACGCAGGAAAACCAGATCCTCATTACGGAGGTGATAGAACACCACCACCAACTGTTCATCACCACCACTGTGTCATTGGCAACTAAAAATACTATATGGCAGTCCATCTTGGCCAAGGTGAATGCAGTCGGAGTGAAGAGAAAGGAAGTGGACAACTGCAAGAAGCGCTGGACTGATGTGAAGCGCAAAACCAAGCTGAAACTCGCAGCCAACCTGAAAGCAGCAATGCAGACTGGAGGTGGGAGTCCAGTCACACACCAGGAGCTGGATGAGATGGAGGAAATGGTGACCCGAGTCATCATTGGGGAGACGGTGGCAGGAGTTGGGGGACCGGACACTGCACAGCATGACCTGAGCCAACAGCAACAGGGTGAGTAACGACCAGGGACTGGGGGGACGGGGGGAGATGGTCACAATGGCACACATGCACAATTAAGTATAGCACATCTGCGGACAAACCATGCCCAAGAGACACAACTCCGACCAAGAGCCCAATTTACCCAAGTCTGCAATATCTCAGCACTGTATAAGCACAGAAGTGAAAGGCACACCGCCTGAAAGGGACAAGGGCCAGCCAAATCAGAGCTGAAGGGGCAACACACCCACAATGCAGCACACACACATAAGAATCAGAGCACCTCAACATTGATAACAATGTGGTACAAACTGCAACACTTCCACAACAGAACAGAGGAGACAACTGCGGCCGCTTGTGCGTAGAAAATGGCCATTCGCATTTGGCATAGCAGGAATCTGTGAGATGATAATGTACAAGTACAACCTCACATCCCTGATGGTGTAGAAATGTCAACTGTCCTGCATCAAATAGGCATCTCCTCACAAACAGTCACAATGTACATTGTCATGCAGTCTGTTAGTAAACTTGTACAATGCGTGAACATACATGTGAACACAATGTCAATCTGCATCTCCCCTTCACATTGCAGAGGGAGAATCAACACCTCCTGCAGAGCAGACCCAACAACTCAGCACTGATGATGAAGAGGACCTCCCCAACATCTACACCGATGCCCTCCAACAGCTCATGGACAGCTTCGGCACCCCACCTCCAGGAGCAGGGCAGCCCAGCTGCATCGAGGAGACCCCACCCCCTGCACAGACCACACAGCAGGAAGCACCCACCACCACGGCTGTCTCCCAGGACCTCGACGACCAACACATGGCATTCCAACGCCGTGTGTTAGTGTGCCAGGAGAAGATGGCTGATCAGCTGCGGTGGGGTTTGACCTCATGGCAGCCAAACTAGATGCCATTACGTGGGTGTCTAAGTCCCATTAGGGATGACTTACAGTCCCTAACGGACACCCACTGTCCGCTCCATGCTCTCCAACAATCCATGGCTGACATCGCTGGAGTCATGACTCTGAGCCAAGAACAACTGTCTAGTCAGAGTGGCTCCAGCGATGTCAGCCGGGAGTTGGGACACATAAGAAGAATGATGGAGAGCTTGGAGCGGAAGCAGGCGGAAAGAATGTTTGCCACGGCTGCACACCAGCGAGATGTAGCTGTGATCTTCCATGCCCTGCAGATCCTCGTCATGGCATTGCCGCCACAAGGCCTGGCGCGGATGAATGCTGCTGCTACTACTCCATCCACATCTCCGCCCCCTGAAGTGTCAGTGCCACACAGTGTGGCAGACATTCCACCTCCGGCCCCTGATGTGTCAGTGCCACACAGTGATGCAGACTAAACACCACCACCCACATGTGAGGCACCTGACACATCAGAGGACGAAGATGATGATGAATCTGGCTTTGTGGTAAGAATGAAGTGGTAGCATTCATCTCTGCCACATGGCCTGTTTCAGCTTGGTTCTGCCCTCTGCATCATGCCCTGGAATAACACCTTCCACTGTCCCCCGATACACTCAGCGACACTCACCTTGGACCTCGACATGGACTGCCATATTCTGTTTGGTTACCAATGACACAGCAATCACACTGCGGACTGAAGTCTTCCTCTTCCGATGAACTTGTCAATCCCTAAAGGACTCTGGCTGGCCCTCCACGGGGCAACAATGTAAAGTGGGCTTTGCATGGCCCTGTACTGGTCCAGCTTCAACACTCCACTGAATGCGAATAAAACATTCTAATTCACACAGATGTGTCATGGCTATGATCAACCAAGTATGAAAGCATGGATGAATGTAGGGACAGTGATTCCACAAAAAGCTACTCCCTGGGTAATGCTATCAATGCACATGTATGGCCGTGACCCAGATAGGCAGTGAGACACACATTGTCATTCAAATCAACACTCATCACAGTTGAATACAAGTGAAGGTGCGTAGACTTTATTAGCATATGCGTGTCAGTACGGGCAAGATAAGTGCCACAACATGCAGACCAATGCAGCAGTATGTCAGAATGAGGAACGTTGCCAAGCGCCGCTGTCCACTCCGGGGGAGTGCCTCATCTTTCACAGGTGTGTGTTAACCCGCGTTGTTGTCCGCTCATGTATTCGGAGTCCAGGCGAATGCAGCCATGTCCACTGTTGTCGTGGGATATGTGACCAGATCTCCAAGATGCAACAAGGTGTTGGGACATGTGCAATGCGTTCCAATCTGTTGTGGCTGCAGGTACGTAATTACTCATCCATGAAAGCGATTGCAGCTTCGTAGGCTATCATTTGCAACATGAGGTCGTTGTCGACTTCATCAAACAGGACGGCGAGGCAATCCATTAGCAGGTCCGGACAGATGTGCTGCGTCCACCCCCTTTCACCAATTAGCACTACAGCCCAATAGGGAGCGGTTCAATGTGGTCACTGCACACGAGGAGTTGTGCAATCTCCCAGGTCCAGCTGCCAGCATGTATGCCAAGTATCAAGGCATCCCATAAACGGGTATCACGGTGACACTCCTGGTCGTGGGCCAACAGGGGCGCACACACATGTCAAAATCCAGTTCAGCTACCGTCCTGTTGGATAGGCAGACATCCATGGACCACTCGAATATGCACGATCGACAATGCAACACAGGCTGAACGCAGGTGACGTTGGCAAGGCGGAAGCTTAGCCGGTAACTGATCCGCAGCACTGCCAATGGCAGTGCCCCCAGTAAATGCAGCATACGTGCACGGTACAGTTCCACGTGACAGGGGTTGTGCATGTGTCCGGGATGATCTGCCATTGCGTTAGTGGCACTGTTCTGGCCTGCGCCAGTTCTGTGGATGAAATGCCACAGTTCGGATCAATGAGTTGTTTTAGTGTGCAACGGTTGTACGCCTGGGATGGTGTGGGAGTAAGTGTGAAGGCCATTCCATGCAAGATAACTTCGAGCAAGGACTTCTGTGTGTGGGGTGTGTTTACGTTGGTCTTTTGTCGGGCTGTGCGTAGTGTGGGAGTCGTCATCAGCTGCTATAGTATCTGTCAGGGGGTGCCGGGCACATGCAATTCCAAGGTCGGAGGTGCAGATGTGCTTCCGCCTGATAGCTCAGACAAAGGAGCTTTCATCCCTAATGTCAGTTTGTCATCTGCTTGCATTCAGGAAATGTGATGTGGCTTGTTGGGGGTGGGGTGGGATGTGTGCGACTATGGGATTCATGTTTGACATGTCTTGCATGTGGCAAATGAGCGGCATCACTGTGTGTTACGTTGCCTCACAGCTGCTCCTCCCTCCCCCGAGCCTATTTACTTGTGTGCGCTGCGCGGTTGCATCACTTGCACTCCTACGGCACACCATTGTCATGCCTGTCTGTGCATGTCCACAAGCCTGACAACGACACTGTGATGTTGGCCGTTGAAGGCGGGCGGCCACGTGAGTGCAGGCCTATGGTAAGGATAGGGCGGACACAGATGTAGAGTACATGCCCGGCTGAATTCGCGCTGCGATTCAGGCTAGGCATTTGGCTCATGCTGAGGCAATACAGATACACACAACACTTGGCATGTATGAGCCAAGACCCCGAGCGGTCTTGCGCTCCTTCATTTCTCTGTTCGTGCGAGCCCGCCCTCCGGGTGCATGCTACATTGCAACATTGTCGATTGCGGGCCGGGTGGCGCCGACACTACAACAGAGACACACGCATTAGTTACTTCCTTGTCCTGGCCAGAACTGAACCACGCCCAGAGCCCCGGGCAAATTCTTCACACCCCTACGCTGGACTGGCGTACGCCGGCCCAGCCCACTCCGCTTACGCTTACAGGGGGGGACGACAAAGCTATGTGTCCAAGGTCTTACCCACTGCCTGAGGTGACATGGTTGCGTCCGCTGTCCACAGCACAATGTAATGTGGTAGGGCCCGGGGCCATCATGCATACATAATGAACACACGGACACACTGAGATAGATAGTGGAACTGGCTACGGGCACGTGCGCCCGGCCCCTTTTTATTACCAGGGTCACATGTCCAGTGACGCCTGTGTGGATGGGTGTGGGGTGAGTGTAAGCCAGCCCTCAGGGAGTGGTTGGTGCTGGCAACAACTAGAACAGTGATCCACGTTTCGCACACACAGAAGACTCAATCATAAAGGGTCCATGACTTGTGGTGCACTGAGGTAGGGGCACCGGCTCTGACATCACACACAGAAGACTCAATCATGAAGGGACCATGACTTGTGGTGCACTGAGTTAGTGGCGATTGGCTGAGGTGGCTGGCGGTCATTGCGGCGGACTCGTGGCAGGGTGAGGGGCGCTGCCCTGGCAGACGCGTCAGCCTATTTATTCACACTCCTACGCTGGACTGGCGTACGCCGGCCCAGCCCACTCCGCTTACACTTACAGGGGGGGACGACACAGCTACGTGACCGAGGTCTTCCCCACTGCCTGAGGTAACATGGTTGTGTCCACTGTTCACAACACTACAAACACCAGCAGTATATGTCCACATGGACATGTCTGTGCTCTGCATACTGAAGTCTGTCCAGCACATCACCGCCACACTTGGCATTGTGTACATTCTTTTTCATGGGTGACTTGCCTCCTTCACACATACTTGGTTCCCACCTCTCCCCACATTCTGCAATTGTGTGGCTGAGGGACCATGCCGTTTTCAGAAGGTCAGCTGTCTTCTTCTGCGCTGCCTAGGTGGTAGTCCTAGGGGGGTGGTCCGGGGGGGTCCTGGGGGTGGTGGCGGTGGGTGTTGTGGCCCTCTTGGGTCTCCACGCTGCATGATCATTGGCTCCATGGCATCTGTTGGTCTTTAGCTGTGGCTCTGGGCTGGGCTCCCTTTCATGCTGCAGGTTGTCGTCCTGCTTAACACCAGTAAAAGGCAGGTGTTAAATCCCTGCTGCTAACGCGCCTTATCGCCTGTTTTTGGATCGCTTCGCCGATCTGGCTGGTCATTGGGAATATCGCGAAGTGGTGTTTTCGTGTATTTTTACACGGGAACGCCTACTCTGCATATCATTAGCGTTAGTTGTCGCTCTCATCCGTGGCGATGTTTTTTGAGGCAGCTATCGCTGGAAAACTGGCAATATCGGCAGTTTGCACCAGCTTGAGAATAGGCGATAAATCTATCGCCACTTTTGCGGCGCTAAAGTGGTGATAAATCGGCGATAAGTCCTTGAGAATATGCCCCACAGTTTGGTTTCTCTGAAGAAAGTGTGTTAAACTTTGCAATCTCTTCTGTAAAGTTATCAATACTAATGCCTGTGGCCTGCTCCTCTACACCTCCAGTAACTAATTCTTCATTTTCCCTCGAGTCCTGTTCAAGACCAAAGAAATTAAACTGAACATGAACATCTCCACAAACCTTTCGTACCTCTGCTATTGCACCAAGCAATAGAGCTCTATTCATTTCTCCTAAACATAAGACAGGATTTTTCACATAGTAAACCCTCCTGACTAAATTATGCATTTTAGAATGGTGAACAGCCAACATTCTGAAGTGATGAAAGGTGCTTTGGCCCACTTTCTTTGATAGATATGCTAGTGACTGTCCCTGTAAATTAGTATACTACCTGACTTTGCATGGATCTAATCCTTTCGAAATCCCAATTTTCTGTTTCAGACTTTTGCATCGAAACTGATGCAGGAAAGCTCTCAATATATTAATTGATTCCTGACAAACACTGCAAATACTGCTACAGTTCCATTTGTATACAGGGGCCTGTCTACGTCTTCTTAGTACCTCTTCAGCTAGTACTTCCTCAACATTCCTAGGGACCATCTCCTCTTTTGAATCGGAGTGCAATTCTACACCTCTTAAAATCAACCAGTTGTTTCAACTGCATGAACTAATGTGTTCTATTGGAAGTAGCTTTCTTCATGAAAGAAAAGCTCAGTACTGGAAGTATGCTTCTATGAGCCACTGAATATTTTACAAAAATTTGTTCTATTAACAAGTCTTTTTTTTGTGTCTTTTCTTCTTCATACAGAGCACTGTTTTATCCAGTATTCTCATTCTCTTTACTATTAACATAAATAGTTTATGCTTCAAGGCAAATTCTTTATCTACTACCCTTTCTATGTGTTCTTTTTGCTTGTAAGCTCTTCTTCTTCTCTTATATTGCTTTATATTTGTTCCCAAACTTTGTATTACCCTACTTCTAAACATTTTTCTTCTTATTTCTTTGTAGTGTTTCTGCCTTACTGTCAGAGGAGTTGTTTTTTTAGAACTTTTTTCACTTTTAACATGAGTTACTGCTTTGTGTTTCAGAGTTGTTGGTAAAGCTTCCTTTTATTCACATCATTTTCCATATTTTTCATTTCTTTTAATACTGTTTTAGGAAACTCCTTAGTTCTCTTACCAGCAGATGTTTTTTCCCCACTACGTGTTGTCCTTTATCTCCTTTTTTGTTCTCAGTTTTTTGCAGGTAGAACTGTTTCTTTTACGCTTTTCTCCTTTGTGACTTTTTTGTCATCTTAAATTGTTCTCTTTGAACACAAGTAGATATCTGAAAACATACTACAGTATACATTTTACGTTCCATACTTCAAGTAACTAAATTCCTACATAATTCATTATATTAGTGTTTTATACCATCCCAGAGCTATAAAATGTAACAGCTTTACTCCCTGACAAAGTACATGTCTTTCATACATAGCACCCTTTCCTTTGGCCTACCTACTGCCTACCTTAGGGGTGATTTGTATTTAGTAGAAAGAAAAAATAAGGCTTGGCAAGGGGTTTTAAATGCCAAGCCGACCTGGCAGTAAACTTCACACACAGGCTCTGCAGTAGCAGGCCAAACACATGTTTAAAGGACTACTTGCCTGGATGAGTGAATAGGAGTGTCAGTACTTGACTACATATCTGAGTGAGTGTTTCAGTCCTTCTTTGTGTGTGTGACTGCATATGTAAGTAACAATATCAGTATATGAGTGGCTCTCTTAGTAGCTCAATGGGTGCATAAATCTGTATGCAAGTGGTTGTATGGCTAGCATGCTGACTGTGTTAGAGAGTGTTGGGGTATGTAACTGTGTGTGCCACTGGCTCTATTACTGCTGGATACATAAGTGCTATCTGAGTGTTTAAGTGAATGTCTAAGTGCCTCTGTCGATGTCTTACTGGGTGTGCGAGTGGCTCTATGCTTTTGTAAATAGTTGTGTGAGTGGCAGTATGGATGGCATAGTGGATGTATGAACATATGGGTCTGTAAGTGCACATGCAACTGACTGACACTTCAAATTATATGTCTTAACTTTTAAGCACATGCCACCCTGCCCTATGACCTACCACCGGCCTTCCTTAAGGGAGACTTATGTGAAGTAAAAAGGGAGTTTACATTTTGAAAAAAGGGTTTTAAATGCCAAGTCAACCTGGCAGTACAACTGCACACAGAGGCTTTGCAGTAGGAGGCCCAACACAAGTTTAAAGGACTACTTGTCTCGATGGGTGACTTGGAGTGTCAGTACTTGCCAACATATCTGAGTGAGTGTTTCAGTCCCTCTTTGGGTGTATGGCTGTATGTATAAGTAACTATATCAGTATATGAGTGGCTCTATTAGTAACTCGATGGGTGTATAAATCTGTATGCAAGTGGCTGTATGGATAGCATGCTGGCTGTGTTAGAGAGTGTTCAGGTATGTAACTGTGTGTGGAGCTGGCTCTGTTACTGCTGGATACATGAATGCTGTGTAAGTGTGTGAGTGAATGTCTAAGTGCCTTTGTCGCTGTCTCACTGGGTGTGTGAGTGGCTCTATGCTTTAGTAAATGGGTATATGATTTGCAGTATGGGTGGGAATGTGAATATGGGCATATAGGTCAGTAAGTGCGCATGTAACTCACTGAAACTTCAAAGTACATGGCTTACCTTCTAAGCACATATCATCTTGCCCTATGACCAACATACATCCTACTTTACAAGGTGACTTATATGTAGTAAAATGGGAGTTTAAGTCTTGGCAAAGGGGTTTGAAATGCCAAGTCCACCTGGCAGTAAAACTGCACACACAGATGCTGCAGTAGCAGGGTTGAAACATGTTTAAAAGCCTACTTGCCTGGATGGGATACATGGTTGTGTCAGTACTTGAGTACATATCTCAGTGAGTGTATCAGTCTGTCTGTGGGTGTGTGACTGGATGTCAAAGTAACTACTATATAACTATTTCACAGCCTCTCTTAGTAACTCTATGCATCTGTAAAACTGTATGCAAGTGACTGTATGATTAGCTTACTACATAACAAAACATGTGTATTTATAAAGCGCACGTTCACCCGTAGGCATCATGGTGCTGAATAACAGATGCTTATTGTTACCCAACTCAATAGTACTCTGGCTGTGTTAGTGAGTGTTGGTGAATGTAACTGTGAGTGCAACTGGCTCTGTTACTGCTGGATACATAAGTGCTGTGTAAGTGTGTGAGCGAATGTTGAAGCGCCTCTGTCACTGTCAGACTGGGTGTGCTAGTGGCTCTATGCTTTTGTTAATAGGTATGTGAGTTGCAATATGGGTGGGAGACTGGATCTTTAACTGTGCCTTTTAAGCACATACCACCCTGCCCTATGACCCACTGTGGCCTACCTTAGGAGTGACTCATATATAGTAAAAGGGGAGTTTAATGCTTTGCAAAGTGGTTTTAAATGCCAAGTCAGCCTGGCAGTAAAACTACACACACAGGCTCTGCAGTAGCAGGCCCTATACATGCTTAAAGGATTACATGTCTCGATAGGTGACAAGGAGTGTCAGTACTTGACTTCATATCTGAGTTGGTGTTTCAGTCCCTCTTTGGGTGTGTGACTGTAAGTGTAGGTAACTATATCTGTATATGGGTGGCTCTCTTATTAACTCTATGGGTGTATACATCTGTATACAAGTGGCTGTATGGATAGCATACTGGTTGTGTTACTGGATACATAAGTGCTGTGTGCGTGTGTGAGTGAATGTCGAAGTGCCTCTGTCGCTGTCTGACTGGGTGTGTGAGTGGTCTATGCTTTTGAAAATAGGTATATGAGTTGCAGCATGGGTGGGAGAGTAGATGTATAACTGGGCATATAGGTCTGTAAATTGTGCATGAAACTCACTCAAACTTCAAAGTACATGTCTTACCTTTTAAGCACATACCACACTGCCCTATGACCCACCTATGGCCTACTTTACGGGTGACTTACATGTTGTAGAAGGGGATTTTAACACTTGGCAAAGGGGTTTGAAATGCCATGCCCACCTGGCAGTAGAGGTGGCAGTCGCCCAGGCTGCGGGGTGGGCGGGCAGCCCCCCGCATTCCTATTTAGTGCCCTGGGGAGGTGGCTGTCCCCGGAGCAGGGGGAGGCAGCATGGCCTCCCCTGCATTTCTTTCATTAAACAGTGTGCCCTGGGGAGGTGGCGGTCCCCTGGGCAGCGGGGGGCCAAACAGGCACCCTGCATTTACATTGCTCATTGCCCTGGGAATACGGTATCCCCGGATCAGCCGGGAAATGATGTAGGGACTCCCCCGCATTTTTAAAAAATAATATATGTGCCCCCCCCAGAAGTGGTGGTCCCCAGGGGGCCGTAGGTCTGTAGGACCTCCCCCGCATTTCTTCCATTAAACAGTGTGCCACGGGGAGGTGGCGTTCCCTAGAGCAGTGGAGTGTGATAATGTGTAATAGCATACAGTGGAGTAGCGTAAATTGCAGTGGCATAGAGTGGAGTGGCCACTGTGGAGTGGAGTACAGTATAGTGGCATACAGTAGAATAGTGTACATTGGAGTGTCGTAGAGTGGAGTAGCGTCAAGTGTAAAATATAGTATATTACAATGTATTTTACATTTTTTTACTTTTTTAAAGATTTATTTTGAATACCGAGGTACTCAGTCCCTTTTTTCAAAAAGATCTCTTGAAACATATAAATATTTTTCCCAACCTATTAACACTTTACTAAGGTGGTAATAGGAAGAGAAAAAATATGAAACCTAGTACTTACCTATATATATATTCACTGAAAAAACCATAGGTTTCAGTCATGTTATAGTTAGGAATTAGCATTTAAAAAACCTTTGAAATTCACTGAAAAAACCATAGGTTTCAGAGACGTTATAGTTAGAAATCAGCATTTAAAAAACCTTAGAAATTCACAGAAAAAACCATAGGTTTCAGGGGTGTTATAGTTAGCTGGACATTTCACTCGTACAAAACCATTGAAATTCCTCCGTTATAGTTAGTTCACCTAACTAGAACTCGCGCCCCCGCAATGCACTGCTGATGACGTCACATATTACATCACTCATGACATGGTCAGTGACATCACTGATGACATCACTGATGACATCACTGATGACATCTCAAATGACATCACTGATGACATCACTGATGACATCATCCAGTGACTGTGTGTTTCTGTAAAGTTTAAATATGTTTAATATATATATGGAAAGGCGTATTGAAGAATGAGTGGGTGTATAAGTGTCTGAATGGATGATTTAGTAGGTGCATGACTGACTCTATAAGTGAGTGATTATACGTATCTTACTGAATGCATGGGTTAGTGACTAAACTGTGTGAATGTCTGTATCCGTCTGTCTGTTGGTGTGTAAGCGGCTGCATTGTAGTGTAGCTCCTATTTCCCTAATAGGCTCTGCGCATTGGAATAATATCCCCTATAGGTTTGACATAGGACTAAGGTCAGTATGTCCCTATCGAGTATATTAAACTTAATTACTTGTGCCAGCTAGCTCAGAGGCCACTAGAAACTCCTTGACGACAAGAAGGGAGTAGTTTCTGGCAGCCGCAAAACATGACCACTTTGTTTCCCTTTAGAATCAGAACGTGTCCCAGAGTCGTGGAAACAATAGATAACTATTTCCCTCAGCTCGATCGTGCATGCTTAGTTTTCTCAAAGTTACACAGAAAGAATAGACGGGCGTTTCAATAAAAGATTTATTGAACAGTCTTGTTTCTCGTGTAAGTAAAATGTGCTGTTACGATCACAAGACAGTATGCGAGATAAATAATGTACAGCGTAAGCAGTAGAAATAAATAATACTGCGATAGCATTATCTTTAGCAGATATTCATTTACATAAATAATACAGACTAAAAATGCGAGTACTCATATGATGCGTTTCTAAGCTAGTTCTACCCCAATGTACCTAACCTAACCTAGGTGTAGGGAGAGGTATGAAGTAGGTGAAGGATTCCTTACTGCGGTATACTAAGAGTATGGTAAGTCTAGGATGCCTAGTATACTAAGTATACCTAGTATGCCAAGTATGCCAAGAGTCCCTCTAGGTTCTAGTCAGCTCCATACCTTAAGAATGAGAGAGGTGGGAATCTCTTTCCAGACTCGAACTCCAACACCCCGCAAGGGAAGTCAGATCACTGGAAGCTGGACTCTCTGCGTGCAGGGATGACAGCGTCTTCTCAGTGCGTCAGGCCGGGAAACGGGCTCCTCTGAAGTCGAGGTCTCCTCTAGTTTTCAAGGGCTAGGGAAGGTATATTTATACCTGAGAGGTACCTCACAAGGTTAGCATTGACGTGAATCGGACAGCGGAAGACGTCATGAATGAACCCCTAAGGTATAACGGTTCATGCATAATAGATGAGTCCTTGAAGAAATCAATAGTCCTGTGCTAGGAAAATTCCCGAAGCCTAAGGGTCTGTTCTTCAAGAACTCGTTGTGACGTTAGGGTGGACGGATGTCGGAGACCATGCCTGTATTTGGAGTGCACGGTTTAATGCCTAAATAAGGACTGGGATTTTATGGAGACAGGAAACAAAGGATTGTTCATTGAGGAGGTGCATGTTTCAATCACCCCTTGGTATTCAAGTTGATCTAAGATCTCCCTGACCTGTTTTTTAGCTTCTTGCTTTATTGGATACTGCCTTTGTACAGTTGGTTCATGTTTCAGATGTACTTTATGGTGAGGTGAGTCCTCATCCCATCCTACATGATTTTTATATAATGCTGGGGCCTGGGCTACTGCCCATTTCCTGGCATATGTATATTTTAGGTGAATTGGAATATGGTTGGAGAAGGCAGGCATAATAATGTCCTCGCCGTGTGGGCACTCCCTGACAAATTGTGGTGGCCAGTCTTTTTCTGCTAGAAGTATGTCATAGCCCCTCGATAGTTTTTCCCAAAAAAGTGCTTTCACCTGTCTAGGTATGTCTCCCTCCATCCGGAGTGTTATTTCATATAACCTTTGTGGAGTACTAACCCTGGTGTCTACAGTCTCAACTGTAATGTACTCATTCAAGTCCACTATCTCCAGAAGTTCCTTCAGGTTCTGGCGAACTATTGTGACTTCTGCTGCACTGTCCAGCATTGTCTGAGCCCATTCTCCGTTCTTGAGTTGTGTTCTCAGTATTCTCGGCATGTCTGATCTTCAGACCTGCTACTTTCTTTTTGGAGAATTGAGGTTTTTTTTTTTTGTTGTAGCGTGTTTATCTTCTTTAGATGTCACGCGTTCTTCTCTATGTTTTGATCGTCCTCTTCTTTCCGAAGTCTGTGATGAGATCTGAAAGGGACGAGAGGAACGTGTATCAGTATCTTGATACCTGTCAGGTTTTCTCAACTTATCCCTATTCCTGAGGTTATACCTCCTTTCAGAGGGCTCCTTTTGAGGAGACCTACCTCGGGATTGAGAACCTTTCTCGTTTGACTTTTGTTTATTAGTCTCCCACTTCTTTTTAGAAGATGTAGGAGTTTGTTTAATTGAGTCCTTCTCAGGACTTTCAGATAGTTTCGGCTTCACTGGTCTCCCACCCAAACTATCTCTGCCTAATTCTGCATATGATTGTTCAATTATTCTGGGTAGCTCAGTTTGATGTTCTGTAACATCGAATTCCCTTAATTTTTGGCGGATCGCCACTGCTGCTGCCTCCCCTTTAATATTAGATAATATTATTGTTGAGACCTGGTCGAAATTTTTCAGTAATTTCTTACCTAAATTTAGAGCAGGCTCTGCCCCGTATTCATTTTGAATTTGTTTCAGGACATCTGGTATTACCGCAATTGACGGAATACCATGTGTTTTAGTATAGATGGCAGCAAAGACTGAGCCCCAAGTGGTGCAGTCTTCCAGTTGTGGTGTGATCCCCATTGGTAAACTGATAGTTAGGATTCTGTGTTTCTCATACGGGCTAGTATTTGGAAATACTGCTTCGATTTGAGTAATTTTTTGAGCTATCCAGAATGGAATTTGCTCACGTTTTGTGGGCATTTTACACATTACTGCGTATAGAGTCTGTGGTGTAATTTTTAGTGTATTCCCCTGTTGGGGAGTTGGATTTGGAAGTGTCAATGGTGGTTGGACTGTGAAAGTCCGCATGACATATTGGACCAATTGTCTGTAAATTTTTATTAACTCTGTAAGTTGAGTAAGTAATTCCTCGTCTGACATCTCTTCAATGTCAGGATGAGGTGTGTAGCCGGCTAGAATCGGCCATGTTGCTCCTGGTCTACCTAGTGGACCAAGCCTGGTAATGTATTTGTGATGTTTTAGGGCACCTTTAAACCAGAGCTGATGCTCCTGGTATGTTAGTGGAATTTCAATATCCTCGAAAGGAATATATTCCTCTGGTGGATCATCTTCTTTGTAGAAGTGAAACACGTGTGTTACTGGATTGGATTCAGGAAATATTACCCATGAATAGAATACCTCTGTCTGAAAGGATTCGTGTGCCTCTATCACGAAAACTGCTCTACCACCTCTTGGTGGCAGGCCGTGTTTTATGAGTTTTAGAGTGATGGCTCTTCTTAAGTTTGGGGGGATGTTTATACCACCCTCCTCGGTTTCATTTAAACCTGTAATGTTAAAAGCTGTTACGACTGGGTCAGCCGCAGCCACACCGTTTTCGGTGTCATTGTCCCCGCGTGTGGACATTTTTGTTTTTTGAAAAATGTAGAACAAGTTTCAAGGAAACAAAGATAAGGTGCACAATATTTTGGAACACTGTATCCTTCAACGTTGAGCAAACCAAACAGCTAATATATAGGGTGTTTCCCTATGTAGCCGTGGTGGATACTTAACCCTGCCCACTCCAGACGTCTTTTGGAGTATATGGGTAGGGGTCTCTGAGAGAAAAGCACGGCTGAGTTACTCAGTATCTAACGTTAAATTACCGCCTTACCAAACGTTGGGCGCCATGTAGTGTAGCTCCTATTTCCCTAATAGGCTCTGCGCATTGGAATAATATCCCCTATAGGTTTGACATAGGACTAAGGTCAGTATGTCCCTATCGAGTATATTAAACTTAATTACTTGTGCCAGCTAGCTCAGAGGCCACTAGAAACTCCTTGACGACAAGAAGGGAGTAGTTTCTGGCAGCCGCAAAACATGACCACTTTGTTTCCCTTTAGAATCAGAACGTGTCCCAGAGTCGTGGAAACAATAGATAACTATTTCACTCAGCTCGATCGTGCATGCTTAGTTTTCTCAAAGTTACACAGAAAGAATAGACGGGCGTTTCAATAAAAGATTTATTGAACAGTTTTGTTTCTCGTGTAAGTAAAATGTGCTGTTACGATCACAAGACAGTATGCGAGATAAATAATAATGTACAGCGTAAGCAGTAGAAATAAATAATACTGCGATAGCATTATCTTTAGCAGATATTCATTTACATAAATAATACAGACTAAAAATGCGAGTACTCATACGATGCGTTTCTAAGCTAGTTCTACCCCAATGTACCTAACCTAACCTAGGTGTAGGGAGAGGTATGAAGTAGGTGAAGTATTCCTTACTACGGTACACTAAGAGTATGGTAAGTCTAGGATGCCTAGTATACTAAGTATACCTAGTATGCCAAGTATGCCAAGAGTCCCTCTAGGTTCTAGTCAGCTCCATACCTTAAGAATGAGAGAGGTGGGAATCTCTTTCCAGACTCGAACTCCAACACCACGCAAGGGAAGTCAGATCACTGGAAGCTGGACTCTCTGCGTGCAGGGATGACAGCGTCTTCTCAGTGCGTCAGGCCGGGAAACGGGCTCCTCTGAAGTCGAGGTCTCCTCTAGTTTTCAAGGGCTAGGGAAGGTATATTCATTCCTGAGAGGTACCTCACAAGGTTAGCATTGACGTGAATCGGACAGCGGAAGACGTCATGAATGAACCCCTAAGGTATAACGGTTCATGCATAATAGATGAGCCCTTGAAGAAATCAATAGTCCTGTCCTAGGGAAATTCCCGAAGCCTAAGGGTCTGTTCTTCAAGAACTCGTTGTGACGTTAGGGTGGACGGATGTCGGAGACCATGCCTGTATTTGGAGTGCATGGTTTAATGCCTAAATAAGGACTGGGATTTTATGCCTAAATAAGGGCAGGGCGAATTGTGCCTATATAAGGACATGATACAGGAAAGCCCGTGTATGGACACCCTAAGAGGAATACAACAGCATGGGTTTGTGAATAGCTACATGAGTGTCTATATGGGTTATTGATTGGTTGTTTGAGTATCTGTATGGGTGCCTGAGTGTTTGTGTGGGTGGGGTGTGTGTGACTCTGTGCATAGATGTGTGAGTGGGTGATTCACTGGGTGCATGGTTTCAAGAGTGCATCTGTGAAGGACTGTATGGGTGGGTGAGTGTGTGTATGGGTGTCTTAGTGAGTGAATCTATATCTCAGTGGTACATCTGTGAGTAACTACATATGTGAAAGGCAGTATATATGTGTGTTGGAGTATATAAATGGCTATAAATGAGAGTGTGTGATTGTGAGAGTGGCTGTATGGATGAGTGTGTGCTTGTATCAGTGATTGTATGAGCATAAGAATGTGCTAGTATTTGTATGAGTAAGTGAGCTGGTGTGTGTATGACTGTATAGGTGAGTAAATGGCAGTGTAATTAATTATTTGCATGACTGACTAGGTGTGTGAGTACCTCTATGGATGAGTGGCGGTGTGTGAGTGTCTATATAGGTGTATGAGTGCATATGATAGTCCTATACTGAGTGACCATAAGTATGAGTGACTGTACGGATGAGTGAGTGGATGTGTGTGTAAACCTAAGAATCAGTGACTGGGTATGTAGTTATTGGTGTTGGAGTGTCTATGGTTTTGAGAATGGCAGTCTGTAATTTAGAGTGGGTGTATCAAAGGTTATATTAGGGTGTGAGAAGATCCATCAAATTATCACATGGATGATGTCATCAGTGATGTCATTTGAGATGTCATCAGTGATGTCATCAGTGATGTCACTGACCATGTCATGAGTGATGTAATATGTGACGTCATCAGCAGTGCATTACGGGGGCGCGAGTTCTAGTTAGGTGAACTAACTATAACGGATGAATTTCAATGGTTTTGTACGAGTGAAATGTCCAGCTAACTATAACGTCCCTGAAACCTATGGTTTTTTCTGTGAATTTCTAAGGTTTTTTAAATGCTGATTTCTAACTATAACGTCCCTGAAACCTATGGTTTTTTCAGTGAATTTCAAAGGTTTTTTAAATGCTAATTTCTAACTATAACGTCGCTGAAACCTATGGTTTTTTCAGTGAATTTCAAAGGTTTTTTAAATGCTAATTTCTAACTATGCCTACAAAGGTAGGACATGTGAAGAAAGAGGAAGAAAAGCGCAGACAGAAGCAAGACAAATGCAGAAAGAGGCAACAGAAGTCCAGAAAGACGAAGAAAAGTGCAGGAAGAAGCAAGAGATGTGCAGAAAGAACCAACAGAGGAGCAGAAAGTCCTCCTGTGCCCCCAACTGTTTGCTGACGGGTACTGGTGGTAACTGACTCTGACTAACCAGGCCTAGAGCCAGTGCTATGCTAAAAGACACTTAGAATACAGTGAAAACACCTACATACACTAGGGAACACTATGCGTTGGGGTACCCCTGTGATTAGCATGACCTCCTCTGTATTTGCCATGAGTTAGTGCCTGGGTCATTGCATGAGTACATGGGTACTGACTCGATGATTAGAGTACTGCAAGGAGAGTGCATGGTGAATTTATAAGTGCTTGGGTTTTGGCGGAGTGATTGGATAAGTACATGGTGCTCGCTGGGTGATTGGAGGAGTGCATGGGTAGTGACAAGGAGATGGCTGGACTGCATCATTAGTGCTCAGGGGATTGTAGCAGTGCATGTGTTAGTGCCTGGGTCATTGCATGAGTACATGGGTAGTGACTGGATGATTAGAGTACTGCAAGGAGAGTGCATGGTGAATTTATAAGTGCTTGTGTTTTGGCGCTGTAATTAGATAAGGACCTGGTGCTGACTGGGTGATTGGAGCAGTGCATGGGTAGTGACAAGGAGGTGGCTGGACTGCATCAGTAGTCCTCAGGGGATTGTAGCAGTGCATGTGTTAGTGCCTGCGTCATTGCATGAGTACATGGGTAGTGACTGGATGATTAGAGTACTGCAAGGAGAGTGCATGGTGAATTTATAAGTGCTTGTGTTTTGGCGGAGTGATTAGATAAGTACATGGTGCTCGCTGAGTGATTGGAGGAGTGCATGGGTAGTGACAGGGCGATGGCTGGACTGCATCAGTAGTGCTCAGGGAATTGTAGCAGTGCATGAGTTAGTGCATGGGTCATTGCATGAGTGCATGGGAACTGACTGGATGATTAGAGTAATGCAAGGAGAGTGCACGGTGAATTTATAAGTGCTTCGGTTTTGGCGGAGTGATTGGATAAGTACATGGTGCTCGCTGGGTGATCGGAGGAGTGCATGGGTAGTGACAGGGCAATGGCTGGACTGCATCAGTAGTGCTCTGAGTATTGTAGCAGTGCATGAGTTAGTGCATGGGTCATTGCATGAGTGCATGGGTACTGACTGGATGATTAGAGTACTGCAAGGAGAGTGGATGGTGAATTTATAAACGCTTGTGTTTTGGCGGAGTGATTGGATAAGGACATGGAACTGGTTGGGTGATTGGAGGAGTGCATGGGTAGTGACAAGGAAATGGCTGGACTGCATCAGTAGTCCTCAGGGGATTGTAGCAGTGCATGTGTTAGTGCCTGCATCATTGCATGAGTACATGGGTACTGACTGGATGATTAGAGTAATGCAAGGAGAGTGCATGGTGAATTTATAAGTGCTTGGATTTTGGCGGAGTGATTGGATAAGTACATGGTGCTCGCTGGGTGATCGGAGGAGTGCATGGGTAGTGACAGGGCAATGGCTGGACTGCATCAGTAGTGCTCAGAGTATTGTAGCAGTGCATGAGTTAGTGCATGGGTCATTGCATGAGTGCATGGGTACTGACTGGATGATTAGAGTACTGCAAGGAGAGTGCATGGTGAATCTATAAGTGCTTGGGTTTTGGCGGAGTGATTGGATAAGTACATGGTGCTGGCTGGGTGATTGGAGGAGTGCATGGGTAGTGACAAAGAGATGGCTGGGCTGCATCAGTAGTGCTCAGGGGATTGTAGCAGTGCATGTGTTAATGCCTGGGTCATTGCATGAGTACATGGGTAGTGACTGGATGATTAGAGTACTGCAAGGAGAGTGCATGGTGAATTTATAAGTGCTTGTGTTTTGGCGGAGTGATTGGATAAGTACATGGTGCTCGCTGGGTGATTGGAGGAGTGCATGGGTAGTGACAGGGTGATGGCTGGACTGCATCAGTAGTGTTCAGGGTATTGTAGCAGTGCATGAGTTAGTGCATGGGTCATTGCATGAGTGCATGGGTACTGACTGGATGATTAGAGTAATGCAAGGAGAGTGCATGGTGAATTTATAAGTGGTTGGGTTTTGGCGGAGTGATTGGATAAGTACATGGTGCTCGCTGGGTGATAGGAGGAGTGCATGGGTAGTGACACGGCGATGGCTGGACTGCATCAGTAGTGCTCAGAGTATTGTAGCAGTGCATAAGTTAGTGCCTGGGTCATTGGATGAGTACATGGGTACTGACTGGATGATTAGAGTACTGCAAGGAGAGTGGATGGTGAATTTAGAAACGCTTGTGTTTTGGCGGAGTGATTGGACAAGGACATGGAACTGGTTGGGTGATTGGAGGAGTGCATGGGTAGTGACAAGGAGATGGCTGGACTGCATCAGTAGTCCTCAGGGAATTGTAGCAGTGCATGAGTTAGTGCATGGGTCATTGCATGAGTGCATGGGTACTGAGTGGATGATTAGAGTAATGCAAGGAGAGTGCACGGTGAATTTATAAGTGCTTCGGTTTTGGCGGAGTTATTGGATAAGTACATGGTGCTCGCTGGGTGATCGGAGGAGTGCATGGGTAGTGACAGGGCGATGGCTGGACTGCATCAGTAGTGCTCAGAGTATTGTAGCAGTGCATGAGTTAGTGCATGGGTCATTGCATGAGTGCATGGGTACTGACTGGATGATTAGAGTACTGCAAGGAGAGTGCATGGTGAATCTATAAGTGCTTGGGTTTTGGCGGAGTGATTGGATAAGTACATGGTGCTGGCTGGGTGATTGGAGGAGTGCATGGGTAGTGACAAAGAGATGGCAGGGCTGCATCAGTAGTGCTCAGGGGATTGTAGCAGTGCATGTGTTAGTGCCTGGGTCATTGCATGAGTACATGGGTAGTGCCTGGATGATTAGAGTACTGCAAGGAGAGTGCATGGTGAATTTATAAGTGCTTGCGTTTGGCGGAGTGATTGGATAAGTACATGGTGCTCGCTGGGTGATTGGAGGAGTGCATGGGTAGTGACAGGGCGATGGCTGGACTGCATCAGTAGTGCTCAGGGTATTGTAGCAGTGCATGAGTTAGTGCATGGGTCATTGCATGAGTGCATGGGTACTAACTGGATGATTAGAATACTGCAAGGAGAGTGCATGGTGAATTTATAAGTGCTTGGGTTTTGGCAGAGTGATTGGATAAGTACACACATGTCACATCAGGCCCGCCCCCTCCCTCCACAACTGTGCAAATGCGCCCCTTGGATGGTTTTAAGTTGGGGATTAATTCCCCTTGAATCCTGAGGGTCCCTGGGGCCAACTAGCCCACCAGGTACCTCCAGTACGCGCCACAGAGCTGCGTTGCAGAGAGGTGGTCCAAGGCCACTCTCCTTTTTACACCTCCCTGCAACGCAGCTCTGTGGCACTTACTGGAGGTACCTAGTGGGCTAGTTGGACCCAAGGGACCCTCAGGATTCAAGGGGACTTAATCCCCCAACTTACAACGCGCCAGAGGGCCTGTTTGCACAGTGGTGAAGGGAGCGGGTGGGGCCTGATGTGACAAGTGTGCAAATGCGCCCCGTGGCGCGTTTTAAGTTGGGAGATTTACTCCCCTTGAATCCTGAGGGTCCCTAAGGCCCAACTAGCCCACCAGGTACCTCCAGTAAGCACCACAGAGCTGCGTTGCACAGAGGTGGTCCGATACCACGCCCCTTTTTACACCTCTCTGCAACGCAGCTCTGTGGCGCTTACTGGAGGTACCTGGTGGGCTAGTTGGACCCCAGGGACCCTCAGGATTCAAGGGGACTTAATCCCCAACTTAAAACATGCCACAGGGTGTGTTTGCACACATGTCACCTCAGGCCCCGCCCCCTCCCTTCACCACTGTGCAAACGTGCCCCGTGGCGCGTTTTAAGTTGGGGGATAAAGTCCCCTTGAGTCCTGAGGGTCCCTGGGGGCCAACTAGCCCACCAGGTACCTCCAGTAAGTGCCACAGAGCTGCGTTGCAGAGAGGTGTAAAAAGGGGCGTGGCCTGGACCACCTCTCTGCAACTCAGCCCTGTGGCGCTTACTGGAGGTACCTGGTGGGCTAGTTGGCCCCCAGGGACCCCCAGTATTGAAGGGGAATTCATTTCCCAACTTAAAACGCGCCACGGGGCGCGTTTGCAGAGTGTTCCTGGGAGGGGGCGGGGCCTCCGGCACGATCGCATGTTATTTTTTTTTAAAAAATTTGGAAGGGGGGCTGTGTGGCCCCCCTTCTTTTGACTTTTTTTGGGCCCTGGGGACCCCATCCCCCGGGGCATGGCCAAATATATATTTTTTTTTATGGAGGGGGCCTGCGTGGCCCCCCTCCTGAGGCCTCTACTGGCCCCGGGGACCCCATCCCCCGGGGCCGGCCTTTATTTATTTATTTATTTTTAAATTTAATTTTTTAATTTTGGGGAGGGGGGCCGCGTGGCCCCCCTCCCGGGCCACTTCTAGCCCCAGGGACCCCATCCCCCGGGGCTGGCCCTCTCCGTTGGGGACCTTGGGGGGAGCCCAAATGCCCCCACGGTCCCGCTGGCTCCCCGCGTCCTGCGGGAGCCGGCATTGCTTTTCCACATGGGGAGCTGCTGACATGCAGCTCCCCGTGTGGAAAGCAATCTGCTTGCTCATTGAAGCGAGAGCAGGTTTCCCGCTCTCGCTTCAATGAAGCAGCAGTTTGTAATGACAGGGCGGGAGCCGCGAGGCTCCCGCCCTGTCATTGCAAACAGCAGTGTCCCGGGGGTGGGCACCTCGGGACACTGCAGGAGCCGGCCCTGGGGGGTGGCGGTCCCCAGGGCCATCACGGGCTCCAGGAGGGACTTCCAATTGGTACTACAAATCCCAGCATGCATCAGAGAAATTAACGCAAGTAAGCGTAGCCCACTGAGGGCAGGACACATAAAAAGAAGCATGCAGCTTTGGAAATCTATGCCGCATCTTACCAGCTGCCAGAGATGAAGAGGCTGGAGCCTCAAAACGCGTCGCAGCAGAGAAATAAAGAAGCCTGGAAATGTCACTGCTGGTTTTCTTTTGTTACTGAACCGAAAGGCTGACATCAGCTGTGAGTGCTCCCTTCAAGCTTCGGGCGATTGTTAATCATGAACCTACACGGCTGCCCTGCCATGGAAGGTTGCACCGTTTCATATCTAAATGAAAAGCTGCGCGGAAATGGAACTTTGCCAACACCGCAGTCAGCACAGCTGATGAAGAAAATACTGACCGGCAAACATGAAAGGGGCCTACTAAAGGTATTCTAAGTCTGAGAGAGCTGATTAAAGAAAGGATGTGGCATGGGACCCACTACGGGGAATAATGTACTTCCAATTGGTACTACAAATCCCAGCATGCATCAGAGAAATTAACGCAAGTAAGCGTAGCCCACTGAGGGCAGGACACATAAAAAGAAGCATGCAGCTTTGGAAATCTATGCCGCATCTTACCAGCTGCCAGAGATGAAGAGGCTGGAGCCTCGAAACTCGTCGCAGCAGAGAAATAAAGAAGCCTGGAAATGTCACTGCTGGTTTTCTTTTGTTACTGAACCGAAAGGCTAACATCAGCTGTGAGTGCTCCGTTCAAGCTTCGGGCGATTGTTAATCATATATATATATATATATATATATATATATATATAAATATATATATATATATATTCACTGAAAAAACCATAGGTTTCAGGGATGTTATAGTTAGTTGGACATTTCACTCATACAAAACCATAGAAATTCCACCGTTATAGTTAGTTCAGCTAACTATAACTCGCGCCCCCACAATGCACTGCTGATGACGTCACATATTACATCATTCATGACATGGTCAGTGACATCACTGATGACATCACTGATGACATCTCAAATGACATCACTGATGACATCATCCAGTGAATGTAGCTTTCTTTAAAATTTAAATATGTATGATATATATACCAAGCTGTATTGAAGAATGAATGGATGTATAAGTGTCTGGATGGAGGATTTAGTAGGTTTGTGACTGACTGTTTAAGTGAATTATTAAATGTATCTTACTGAATACATGGGTTAGTGTCTAAAGTGTGTGAATGTCTGTATCACTCTGTCTGTTGTGTAAGCTGCTGCATCGGTTGGTCAGTAGCTACATCAATGTCTATATGGGTTATTGATTAGTTGCCTGCGTATTTGTAAAAGAGACTGAGTGTGTGTGTGGTTGGGTGGGGGGGTGTGACTCTGTGCATAGATGTGTGAGTGGTTGATTGACAGGGTGTATGAGTTTAAGAGTGCATGTGGAAACAGTTGTATGGGTGGGTAAGTGTGTGCATGGGCGTCTTGGTGAGTGAATCGATGTCTCAGTGCACATGTCCAACTAAGTACATATATAAAAGGCAGTGTATGTGAGAGTTGGTGTATAGAAATGACTATACGTGAGAGTCAGTGATTGTGAGAGTGGCTGTATGTATGAGTGTATACTTGTATTAGTGATTATATAAGAGACTAAGTATGCGTTACTATCTGTATGAATAAATGAGGTGGTGTGTGTATAACTGTGTAGGTGAGTAAATGGAACTGATTGATTCTTTGCATGAGTGACTAGGATGAGTACATAACTGACTAGGATGAGTGCTAGTGTGTCAATGTCTATATAGGTGTATGAGTGCATTTGATAGTGTTCTATTGATCAGTGACTGCATGTATGACTGATTGTATGGGTGAATGGGTAGATGTGTGTCTAGACCTAGGAATCACTGAGTGGGTATGTAGTAACTGGTATTAGTGTGTCAATGGTATCGAAAATGGTAGTCTGTATTTTACAGTGAGTGTATCAAAGGTTATATTAGTGTGTGACGAGGTACATCAGATTGTCACATGGATGATGTCATCAGTGATGTCATTTGAGATGTCATCAGTGATGTCATCAGTGATGTCACTGACCATGTCATGAACGATGTAATATGTGACGTCATCAGCAGTGCATTGTGGGGCGCGAGTTATAGTTAGCTGAACTAACTATAACGGTGGAATTTCTATGGTTTTGTATGAGTGAAATGTCCAACTAACTATAACGTCCCTGAAACCTATGGTTTTTTCAGTGAATTTCAAAGGTTTTTTAAATACTAATTTCTATCTATAACGTTTAATGCTAACTTCTAATTATAATGTTTATTTAACCTATAGTTTTTTCCGACACCCAAAAAGGACACAACACCCACTGCCACAACCCTCAGGACCTCCTCCCCCATACCACCCCTCTCCCTACTGTAATTTTTTTTATTTGTTATTTAAACTATATAATGTCTTCTTGTTTTTTAAATATTAAACAACTACATACAGTATGAAAGGGAGCCCAGCCCAGAGCCACATCTGAAGACCAACACATGTCATAGACCTACTGATCAAGCAGCTCCGACACCCAAGAACGCCACAACACCCACCACCACCCCCAGGCCCCCCCTCTACCACCGAGGCAGCGCAGAACAAGACAGTGAACTTTCCGAAAACGGCATGGCGCCTCAGCCACACAATAGCTGAATATTGGGACAGGTGTGAACAAACTATATGTGAAGGAAGCAATTCACCCATGTTTAACAATGCACACAATGCAAAGTGTAGCGGTGATGTGCTGGACACATCTCAGTATGCAGAACACACACCTCTCCATGTGCACAAATACTGCTGGTGCTTGTAGTGTTGTGGACAGTGGACCTAACCATGTTACGTCAAACACTAGGGAAGATCTCAGTCATGTAGCTGTGTCGTCCCCCCCTGTAAGCATAAGCGTAACCAGAGTGGGCTGGTCCAACGTATGCCACTTCAGCGTAGGAGTGTGAATAAATAGGCCGGAGCTCTGGGCGTGGTTCACTTGTGGGAAGGCCAAAGCGTCTGCCAGGGCGGCGCCCCTCACCCTGCCACGAGGTTGCCAACATGACCGCCAGCCTCCTCAGCCGATCGCTGGCTTCCGCCACACAGGCTCCCAGCGGCATAGCACCGCGGACTTATGTCTGTACAAACTACTGCCTTCGATATACACTGCGGACAGCAAGGCTCACAATTCAGATCAAGTCGCGATTGCAGATGACGCAGTCCCGTAGGCAAGAGACATTGCTGAAGTCAACAACACAATGCTGTGGGCCCTTCCTGACCGCTGCCTCCGGCCTACACTGCGGTCAGTAGGGCTCACAATTCAGATGGAGTCGAGATTGCAGATGACGCAGTCCAGTAGGCTAGAGACATTGCTCAAGTCAACAACACGTGCCTGTGGGCCCTTCCTCACCGCTGCCTCCTGCCTCCACTGCGGTGAGTAGGGCTCACAATTCAGAGCGACTCGCGATTGCAGATGACGCAGTCCAGTAGGCAACAGACATTGCTACCAGTGTGGCCAGCCCGGACCACACATCATCGCTGACTGCGCACACGCTAAGTGCTTCAAGTACCACTAACTCTGTGCAGCTCAAGTCAACGCCACGTGGCTGTGGGCCCTTGATGACCGCTGCCTCCGGCCTACAATGCAGTTAGCAAGGCTAACAATTCAAGATTAGTGCCGATGCTAATTGTGTAAGAGAGTATAATCGGTTAAGAAGACTGTATGCTCCCAATCTGTGCAGCTCAAGTCAACGTCACGTGGCTGTGGGCCCTTGCTGACCGCTACATCTGGCCTACACTGCGGTCATCAGGGCTCACAATTAAAATTAAGTCTTGATTCATTAATTGCAGAGTCCAGTAGGCAAGTAACTATCACAGGCCTAAAATCTACATAATATCCTTTTAGTATCCTTGCTTCAAGAACTTTTTTTATATCAGTTATAGCTTTAGTACAATCACCAAATTCATCTTCAAATGCAAACGAACACTCATTAGCAGTCTACATTGCGGGCAGCAGAACTCGCAATTCGAATTTTGGACACGTGGTGCCACTAACCCTGTTCAACACAAGCCGCGACACGTGGTGCCACTAACCCTGTTCAACACAAGCCGATCCCACATGTGGAACTGTGTCCTGAATGGCAGTGACCCCAAGTCCGTGGCAGCGACCACAGCACCAGACTCCCTTCGATCAGTGAGGCATATTTCCATATGCAAGGCCGGCTACAGGTGGTGGCACTAACCCTGTACAACACAAGGCGCGACACGTGGTGCCACTAACCCTGTTCAACACAAGCCGATCCCACATGTGGAACTGTGTCCTGAATGGCAGTGACCCCAAGTCCGTGGCAGCGACCACAGCACCAGACTCCCTTCGATCAGTGAGGCATATTTCCATATGCAAGGCCGGCTACAGGTGGTGCCACTAAACCTGTTCAACACAAGCTGATCCCACATGTGGAACTGTGTCCTGACTCTTGAAGGGCAGTGACCCCAACTTCGTGGCAGCGACCACAGCACCAGACTCCCTTCGATTAGTGAGGCGTATTTGCATATGGAAGGCTGGAGACACGTGGTGCCACTGAACCTGAACTACGCAGGCCGGTGGGGCCACCAACCTATGCACGTGGCTGTGGGCCCTTGTTCACCGCTACCTCTGGCCTACACTGCGGTCAGCAGGGCTCACAATTCAGATACAGTCGCGATTGCAGATGACGCAGTCCAGTAGGCAAGAGACGTTGCTCCCAGTGCGGCCCATCCGCGCTAAGCAGCATCACAGGCTCATACATTCTCAATGCTTCTGGTGCCACTAACTGTGCACCTCAACTTAACGCCACGTGGCTATGGGCCCTTGCTGACCGCTACCTCTGGCCTACACTGCGGTCATCAGGGCTCACAATTAAAATTAAGTCTTGATTCATTAATTACAGAGTCCAGTAGGCAAGTAACTATCACAGGCCTAAAACCTACATAATATCCTTTTAGTATCCTTGCTTCAAGAACTTTTTTTATATCAGTTATAGCTTTAGTACAATCATAAAATTCATCTTCAAGTGCAAACGAACACTCATTAGCAGTCTACACTGCGGGCAGCAGAGCTCGCAATTTGAATTTTGGACACGTGGTGCCACTAACCCTGTTCAACACAAGCCGCCACACGTGGTGCCACTAACCCTGTCCAACACAAGCCGGTGACATGTGGTGCCACTAACCCTGTTCAACACAAGTCGATCCCACATGTGTAACTGTGTCCTGAGTCCTGAATGGCAGTGACCACAAGTCCGTGGCAGCGACCACAGCACAACACTCCCTTCGATCAGTGAGGCATATTTCCATATGGAAGGCCGGCAACACGTGGTGCCACTAACCCGGTTCAACACAAGCCGATCCCACATGTGTAACTGTGTCCTGAGTCCTGAATGGCAGTGACCCCAAGTCCGTGGCAGCAACCACAGCACCAGACTCCCTTCGATCAGTGAGGCATATTTCCATATGGAAGGCCGGCGACACGTGGTGCCACTAACCCTGTTCAACACAAGCCGATCCCACATGTGTAACTGTGTCCTGAGTCCTGAATGGCAGTGACCCCAACTCTGTGAGAGAACCACAGCAGCAGACTCCCTTCGATTAGTGAGGCGTATTTGCATATGGAAGGCCGGCGACACATGGTGCCACTAACCCTGTTCAACACAAGCCGATCGCACATGTGTAACTGTGTCCTGAGTCCTGAATGGCAGTGACCCCAAGTCCGTGGCAGCGACCACAGCACCACACTCCCTTCGATCAGTGAGGCATATTTCCATATGGAAAGCCGGCAACACGTGGTGCCACTAACCCTGTTCAACACAAGCCGATCCCACATGTGGAACTGTGTCCTGAGTCCTGAATTGCAGTGACCCCAAGTCCGTGGCAGCAACCACAGCACCAGACTCCCTTCGATCAGTGAGGCTTATTTCCATATGGAAGGCCGGCGACACGTGGTGCCACTAACCCTGTTCAACACAAGCCGATCCCACATGTGTAACTGTGTCCTGAGTCCTGAATGGCAGTGACCCCAACTCCGTGAGAGAACCACACCAGCAGACTCCCTTTGATTAGAGAGGCGTATTTGCATATGGAAGGCCGGCGACACATGGTGCCACTAACCCTGTTCAACACAAGCTGATCACACATGTGTAACTGTGTCCTGAGTCCTGAATGGCAGTGACCCCAAGTCCATGGCAGCGACCACAGCACCAGACTCCCTTCGATCAGTGAGGCATATTTCCATACGGAAGGCTGGCAACATGTGGTGCCACTAACCCTGTTCAACACAAGCCAATCCCACATGTGTAACTGTGTCCTGAGTCCTGAATGGCAGTGACCCCAACTCCGTGAGAGAACCACAGCAGCAGACTCCCTTCGATTAGTGAGGCGTATTTGCATATGGAAGGCCGGCGACACATGGTGCCACTAACCCCGTTCAACACAAGCCAATCCCACATGTGTAACTGTGTCCTGAGTCCTGAATGGCAGTGACCCCAAGTCCGTGGCAGCGACCACAGCACCACACTCCCTTCGATCAGTGAGGCATATTTCCATATGGAAGGGCGGCAACATGTAGTGCCACTAACCCTGTTCAACACAAGCCGATCCCACATGTGTAACTGTGTCCTGAGTACTGAATGGCAGTGACCCCAAGTCCGTGGCAGCAACCACACCACCAGACTCCCTTCGATCAGTGAGGCATATTTCCATATGGAAGGCCAGCAACACGTGGTGCCACTAACCCTGTTCAACACAAGCCGATCCCACATGTGTAACTGTGTCCTGAGTCCTGAATGGCATTGACCCCAAGTTCTTGGCAGCGACCACAGCACCTGCTCCCTTCGATTAGTGACGGGTATTTGCATATGGAAGGCCGGTGACACGTGGTGCCACTGAACCTGAACTACGCAGGCCGGTGGGGCCACCAACCTATGCACGTGGCTGTGGGCCCTTGCTCACCGCTACCTCTGGCCTACACTACGGTCAGCAGGCCTCACAATTCACATAGAGTCCCGATTGCACATGACGCAGACCAGTAGGCAAGACACATTGCTCCCAGTGCGGCCCGTCCGCACCGAGCATCATCACAGGCTCATACAGTCTCAATGCTTCTGGTGCCACTAACTGTGCACCTCAACTCAACGCCACTTGGCTAAGGGCCCTTGCTGACCGCTACCTCTGGCCTACACTGCGGTCATCAGGGCTCGCAATTAAAATTATTTCTTGATTCATTAACTACAGAGTCCAGTAGGCAAGTAACTATCACAGTCCTAAACCCTACATAATATCCTTTTAGTATCCTTGCTTCAAGAACTTTTTTATATCAGTTATAGTTTAGTACAATCACCAAATTCTTCTTCAAGTGCAAACGAACACTCAATAGCAGTCTACACTGCGGGCAGCAGAGCTCGCAATTCGATTTTTAAATGCTAATTTCTAACAAGAAGATTGTACTCAGAAAATACAACACTTCGTCAGTGTATTCTATACTTATTTCATCTTTTCATGATACACATACACTGCGGTCAGTAGGGCCCACAATTAAAATTAAGTATTGATTCATTAATTACAGAGTCCACTAGGCAAGTAACTATCACAGGCCTAAAATCTACATAATATCCTTTTAGTATCCTTTCTTCAAGAACATTTTTTATATCAGATATAGCTTTAGTACAATCACCAAATTCATTTTTAAGTGCAAACGAACACTCATTAGCAGTCTACACTGCGGGCAGCAGAGCTCGCAATTCCAACTTTGGACACGTGGTGCCACTAGCCCTGTTCAACACTAAGCCTGGGCGTAGTTCGCGAAGTAGCGCTACGCGAAGCTACGCAAAGTGCAGTTCGCACTACGCGAACTACGCGTAACACTACGCGAACTGCGTAGTGCACTGTTCGCAATGATTGCACAGTGCCGGATGCTTGTCCGCACTGTGCAATCATTGAAAACGGCATCTTGCACAATGCGAGCTGTCTTTACTGCCGCTCGAGTAGATTTTTACTCGAGCGGCAGCTTCTCAACGCGGACTGGTAGTTTCTCATCGCGAGCGGTCGCGAGCATACGCGACCACTCGCAATGAGAAACCTGACCTCCCTGCGTTGAGAATCTCGCCGGGATGTCATTTTGCTTGCTCGTGGTCGCCAACTTGACGTTGAGGACCGCGAGCAAGCAAAAATGACTGCTGCACTACGCTACGCTACGCGTGTTTGCACTGTGCTACGTGCAACTCGCGTTGTGCGAAGTAGCGCAAACTTCGCAAACTACGCGAGTGTAGCGTAGTGCTTTGCCCAGGGTTATTCAACACAAGCCGCGACACGTGGTGCCACTAACCCTGTTCAACACAAGCCTGCGACATATGGTACCACTAACCCTGTTCAACGCAAGCCGCGACACGTGGTGCCACTAACCCTGTTCAACACAAGCAGGCGACACGTGGTGCCACTAACCCTGTTCAACACAAGCCAATCCCACATGTGGAACTGTGTCCTGAGTCCTGAATGGCAGTGACCCCAAGTCCGTGGCAGCGACCACAGCACCAGACTCCCTTTGGTTAGTGAGGCATATTTCCATATGCAAGGCCGGCGACACGTGGTGCCACTAACCCTGTATAACACAAGGCGCGACACGTGGTGCCACTAACCCTGTTCAATACAAGCCGATCCCACATGTGGAACTGTGTCCTGAGTCCTGAATGGCAGTGACCCCAACTTCGTGGCAGCGACCACAGCACCAGACTCCCTTCAGTTTTATTTGTTGTTGTTTTCTTTAAATAAAATGTTTTATATGTAAACCTATACATGACTAAGATTCTTGTTTGTCCAACCGCACAGGGACACTTCCGGGCCCAAGAAGGTTGTTGGGGGTATGTTGGTAATGTGGGAAGAGGGTGCGTTACCTGCTGATGTGGGGAGAGGCAGCGTGAAAGGGGTATCTCTCACAGAAAGAACTCCAATATGTTTTCAGAAATGCCTCGGACAGATGTCAGCTGACGGACTGAATCACAAAATGGTTTTTCAATGCTTATGTAGTATGAGTTATGAACAGTTCGCACCCAGGCTCGCAGAGGGACAACTGCGGCCCGTCCGCTCGACTCACACACGCAGTACTACGACCCGTCCGCTCCGAAAGGAACAGCAGCGTAGTACCTCGCAGAGGTACAGGCACAGTAGCATACTAGCTCGCAAACGTAGAGAGCTGCGAGCCGACGGACTGGCTTCTAACGGCATATCTGCGAAGTGGTGATGTTTGGCAGACGGAGCGTGAAAGTGTTATCTTGCAGAAACAGAGCTCCGGTATATTAAATTGCCCCCGAGACCTTTCTTTTATATTTTCACTCGATGCGAGAAAGCGTGCTTTCTGGACCAAGACCTTTCTCCCTGCCAAATTTGGCGTAATTCCGTTCAGCAGTTTGACCTGTAGCCTTGTCTAAAGTTTCCTATGGAAAATCCATTGAGAGAACACGTTTTCACACCCCCCACATAGCTACCTGTCGCAGGCGTACTCGCTGTTGGTGTGCAGGTCAGTGGTCTAGTTGTCAACATGTCACGGCCACTCCCTGAGGGCAGGTTTCCACACACACCACACCCATCCGGCACATGCATCACAGGCCATGTGACCACGCAAATATAATGGATCCACAACGTCTCATCCTTTATTGCCGGTGGTGACTGGATGGCGGACGCTCCACGGGTCGCAATCATAAAGACTCATGAAAAGTTGCGCAGAGTGTTAGTCGCACCCTGAGCTCTATGGCCGTCAGGGGCCTACTACCAAGTTGCGTGGACTTGAGTTCCACAGGGTTATTGCCACCCGAAGCTGATGTGGCCGTCACGGGCCTACAACCACGTGGCGCGGACTTGAGTTGCACAGGGTTAGTCGCACCCTAAATTGTATGGCCTTCAGCGGCCTACCACCACGTGGCGCTGACTTGCGTTGCACAGGGTTAGCGGCACCAAAAGCTGATGAGGTCTCCGCCATTGATGACTCAGGACTCAGCGACATCTGTGAGATCTGCCGGGCCGCGGAGAAGCTGATGTGGTCCCTGCCATTCATGACTCAGGACTCAGCGACATAAGTGAGATCTGCCGGGCCGCGGAGCTTTGACGGGCACGTGGAGTGCTCACTGGTAGACACTTCGGTGGCAGCAGGTAATTATTTGGTCATGGATGCGCAGGGGCGGCAGTATCTCTCTCTCTCTCTCTCTCTCTCTCCCTTCCCTCTCTTCACTCTCTCTCACTCTCTTCCTTCCTTTTCTTCTCTTTCTCTATCTCCCTTCTCCCTTTCTCACTCCCTTTCTTTCCTTCCCTCTCATTTTCTCTCTGGCTTTTTTTCCCTTCTCTGTGTCTCACTCCTTTGATATGCGCATTACACACGTCCTTATTTTGTGCTTTATTTTCCAGGCTGTGTCGTCGAGATTCATGGTCCCGACAGGAGTCTTCCGCCTTGTTGTTTTGTGTTCAGTTTGTTAAATTTAGTTTATCCTTTATATATACGTATACGAAAAAATTAAGTTTGATAAAAAAAAAAAAAATCAATAAAGTTTTTGGTTGTTACTTAAGTGCTGTGTGACTCATTCTCGTTCTTATTACTGTTATTTCGTGGTGTCCACCATGGTGTTAAATTTTGGGGCAGTTATCACGGGAATACTGGTGATGTCTGCAGTTTGCACCAGCTTCTGAATAGTGTGTTATATTTATCTCAACTTTAGTTGCATTCAAGTGCTGATAATGAAATGCAGAGTAGGCGTTCCCGTGCAAAAAGACACGAGGTGCACCTTTGCGATTTATTCTAATACTAAAATCCTGTATTGAATTGCACTGTGGTAGTGGGTGCACTTACAGTGTACACACAAAATCAATGAAGAAATGTCATTGTATTTATATTGATTGGGAATAGTGGGTCAGGTGCTGGATCTTGACGGGATACACTGCCCAGTTCGTTTATTTTTCTGTACATGAAAAAACCACATCACAACTTTGACAACAACTGCGATGCGAAACAAATTCCGTTGATAAGCCGCGTTAGCACCAGGGATTTTACACCTGCTTTCTGCTGGTGTTAAGCAGGACGACTACCTGTAGCATGAAAGGGAACACAGCCAAGAGCCACACCGAAACACCCACAGGTGCCATACAGTCAATGAGCATGATACACGGATACCCATGAGGTCCACAACACTCATCGCAACAACCCCAGGACCGCCAACGCCCCCCGAACCCGCATCTGAGCAAGTGTGTCCGTGTGGTCATTGTGTTAGCATGATAGGCACCGGCCCTGCAAAATCACAGTGTCAGCGGACGTTACCATGTCACCTCAGCGTTGGCAGTGAGCCTGGACATGTAGCTACGCACGCATCCTCCTGCATGCACAAGCGGCGTGTGCTGGTCCGGCGTACACAGGTCAGCGCAGGGGTCTGCCTATCCGGCAAGGGGAACGGGGTGTCTCGGACATGTTCGTGTTCAGGAAGTGCGGTAAGTGTGTCTCTGTGTTCTGGTGTGGCCGCCACAAGGGCCGCAGCAGTCGATGTTGTACAGTGGCATGCACCACCTCCAAACTGCAGTCTCACCATGTGGTTGGAATGCCGCAGGACATGCGCGAATAGGCATTACAATGGTGTGCCGTAGGAGTGCACGGGATACAACAGTGCACCGTACAAAAGTGTGGGGGCTCGTGGGAGGGAGGAGCAGCTGTTTGGCAACGTAACACACAGTGAACCCGCCCATGTGCCACGTGCTGGGCATCTCATCCATGATGACCAGGGTCGCAGACATCCCACAACACCCATGACCGGCCTTTGTACACATCCTGTATGAATGCAGCTGGAGAACTTACTGTAGGGATGAAAGGTTCTTTGTCTGAGCTATCTTGCAGTAGCACATCTGCTGCTCCGAGAAGGAACTTGCAAGTGGCCAGCCCCCCCCTGACAGATACGATAATATTTGCATCCGTCTCCCACACTACGCACTGCCCGATTTGAGAACAACGAGTACACATCTCACACTCAAAAGTCCTTCATCGTAGTTAGCGTGCGTGAAATGGCCTTCACACGTACTCCCACCTCACCCCTGCCCTGCACCCATTGCACACAGACCCGGCTCATTGCACCAAGCTGTGCCATTTCATCCACAAGACTGGCACACGGCAAGCCAGTGCAGCTACAAGCAGAGCCACTGACGCAATGGCAGAGCATCCCGAACACATGGTCGACTCCATGCACGTCCACCTATACCTTGCACATCTGCTGCATGTCCTGGGTGCACTGCCTTTGGCAGTACTGCGGATCACTTACCGGCTGTGCTTCCGGACTGCGGACGTCACCTGCGTTCAACCTGTATTGCAATGTCGCACGTGCCTATCCGAGTGGTGCATGGACGTGTGCCTCTCCAACGAGTGGGTAGCTGACATGGATTATGACAGGTGTGTGCGCCCCCTGTTGGCCCACGACCAGGACTGTCATGGTGATGCCCGTTTATGGCATGTATGGATGTTTGGCATGCATGTTGGGAACTGGGCCTGGGAGATTGCACGCGTCGTAGTATGCAGTGAGCAAATTGACTCACTTCTCGATTCTGCTTTGGTGCACATTGGGTACAGTGGTTGGAGTCAGCACATCTGTCCTGGTCAGCTGATGGATTACGTCGACGACATGTCAAATATTGTGGCCAACCATCACTCATTAGAGATAGTGGCTTACGCAGCTGCACTCGCGTTCATGGACGAGTGACAAGGTACCTCCAACCACGACTCGATGTGCCACATTGCACGTGTCCCTCCGCATCATTGCACGTTGTACATCTGGTCACATGTCCCAAAACAACAGTGGACATGGCTGCATTGGCGTCGAATCATGTCCAAAGCGCGGACAACCAACGCTGCTTGACACTGACGTGTGTTGGTGATGGACTACCCCGAGGTGAACATGGACGTTTTCCTACGTTCCTTATTCAGCCATGCTGCTGTATTTCTCTGCATATCGTGGCACTACTCTTGGCTGTACTGACACGCACTTTTTTTATAAAGTTTCCACATTTTCACTTGTCTCCAAATGTGTAGTGTCTTCATTTGTATGCCAATGTGTGTGTCACAGACTCTCTGGCTGCCTGCCATACGTGAATTGCTACCCCATCCGGACTGTGGGTTTGTACTTATGCGTTCTCATGTGCCTGTTTCGTACTGACGCTTTTGGACGCTTATCCGCCTCAGGCGAGTGCATTTGTGTCCTGTGTTCGATTGTGCGAATCTTTGTGTTTGGACAACATTGTGTTGGATGTTGGTGTACTCTGCTTCCTATGTGTGTGTGCTGCATTGTGTGTGAGATGTCCCTTCATGTGAGCTTTTGTTCACCCTTCTCCCTTTCCGGCAGTGTGGTGGGAATAGTAAATTATTCCCCTCCGCTATCCAACACTTTTGTATAGTTGCACTTGCTGGAGTGTGAATAGTAATTTTATCCCCTCCGCTATCCAACACTTTCTCTACTGTTGCACTTGTTGGAGTGGGAATAGTAATTTTATCCCCTACGCTATCCAACACTTTCCCTACTGTTGCACTCCGTGGAGTGGGAATAGTAAATTATTCCCCTCCGCTATCCAACACTTTCCCTACTGTTGCACTTGCTGGAGTGGGAATAGTAAATTATTCCCCTCCGCTATCCAACACTTTCCCTACTGTTGCACTTGTTGGAGTGGGAATAGTAAATTATTCCCCTCCGCTATCCAACACTTTCCCTACTGTTGCATTTGCTGGAGTGGGAATAGTAAATTATTCCCCTCCGCTATCCAACACTTTCCCTACTGTTGCACTCTTTGGAGTTGGAATAGTAAATGTTTCCCCTCCGCTATCCAACACTTTTCGTACTGTTGCACTTGCTGGAGTGGGAATAGTAAATTATTCCCCTCCGCTATCCAACACTTTCCCTACTGTTGCACTCCCTGGAGTGGGAATAGTAAATTATTCCACTCCGCTATCCAACACTTTCCCTACTGTTGCACTCCCTGGAGTGGGAATAGTAATTTTAACCCCTCCGCTATCCAACACTTTCCCTACTTTTGTATTCCCTGGAGTGGGAATAGTAATTTTATCGTCTACGCTATCCAACATTTTCCCTACTGTTTTAGTTAATGTAGTGTAAAATGTTGCTTTAAAATTAAATAATTATTTTAATATTTTAATTTATTATATATATAAATTTACTTTTTATATTTATGTTGCAGGTGTATGTATATATATATGTATTTATAATTTTTATTATGTTTCTAACATTTTATAATTTAATAAAATAATTATTTATCAATATTATTAAGTAAATATATATATAATTATTTTTATATATGTATGTTTAATTGTATTTTATATTACATTTATTATTTATAATTTTTAACATTTTTTAATAATTCTAACTATGTTTTTATTAATTCTATTTATTATTTAATTTATTTTATATTATTTTTAAGACATTTAAAAAAAACGATATTTTGAACAACGATATTTTAAACAACGATATTTTGGTTTCGATATTTTTGTACTTACCTTGGTAGAGATAGGATGTCGATATTCTTGACATCGATATTCTGTACACGATATTTGTGTACCTCGATATTCCTGTCGTCGATATTCTGTCAGTGATCCATATATACACACACCTAATTATCTATATCTGAAGGTGTAACACAGAACACAGCCTTCCTGTACCTAAAAACAACCTGGCTGCCTTTAACTTATGTAAAGGCAGTCACTAGACAATCACATAATGACAAGTCATTGCTATGTACCACGGTACTTCCGTGAAATACAAGAAAATACTTCAAAATTCAAGAAAAGTGCAGCAACAACAGAGATCACTAAGTTAAAATGCCTTATATATTTAGAAATACTTACCCTACTTGCCTGTAGTACCCAAATAGATTATGTGTGTACCATAAGGTGTAATCCTGCCAAATATCATGGAAATCTGTTCAGCCGTTTTCACGCTACACGAGAAACAAACGTTTATTGAAAATGCATTGGTGGAAAAAGCATTTGGGACCCCCTTTTATATTTGCACCCCCATGACCAATCACCGCATAAGTTTCTATCCTCTGCCAATGTACAAAAAGCTAAAGGTCCAGAAAGTTTTGTGGAGCTTCGTCAAATGGGCACAAAGTTATTAATGGTGAAAAATCAAAGGATTTCTGATCCCTGGTAGCCCTAAGTGTAACTACAGAGTGGCTGCAGCCACTCTATAATAACTGACATCTTCTCCTAACATCACTGTAAAAATGTTAAGTAATATTCTATTACCATACCTAAAGCCAGCCCATGCGGCAGTCAACCCCCAACAGGCAGCCATTTGTCGGCAGTGCACAACCTTTGGCCCCATGCAGGCACCCAATCCCTGTTTGCGGTGCGGGGTTGACTTAGGACTTGGCTTCTGTGCAGCCAGCACTACGCCATGCATGGGCTTCTACAACACCAAAATATAAAAAGTGAGCCTATTGGCTTTATCAAGGGGTGAGCATTTCAAAATATATAAAGCAGATCTATTATCTTTTTCCACAAGCCACCAATAATTTTAATTAAATGTATATTCAAATAATTCTCATAATGCAGTGTTTATTAATATTGATTACTAAAAAATTATAATAATGTTTTGTTATAAACACGTCTGTGACTTTTTTAATATAATTTTTATTATTAAATTTTGTGGGTGAAAAATGTAAAAGTAAGAGACATATATATATATTTTTTTAAAACAAACATGTCCTTGAATCTTTCTTTTAACATTTTTTAGCCTGAAAAACGCAATCATAAAAGCAACCACAAGAGGTTTTTGCCTTTATTTTTTATACATCTTAATACCACATGAAATGCAGTCTTAAATCCAGCCCCTAGAGAATACTGCACTCCCAGGTATAGAGAAAAAGTCCCAGTCTGGGAAGTGCTTTAAAAATTATGTTAAGTACTCCTGGGGTCATGGATTCAATGACCCAGGAGACTTACTGTTTCATGTTCTAACGTTGCTGGAGGGATGCAGAATTTCTTGCAGCACCCACAACATTAAAAACATGTTTAGTAGTGTCCTTGCCCCTTCTAGAAACATCACTAAAAACAAAACATATGTAAATAAGCCCTTGCAGGGCATTATGGGGTGATCCTTGAAGGAGCAGAGAATAGAAAATGATCATTACATACGTCTTGTTTTTTTCAGTGAATTTCTGCTTTTTTTATGTAAGCAACAATATAAAGAGGTGTCATTTTAAGTAAGACTGACCTACTGGTTTTATCAAAGGGTCAGAACATCAAAATATAAAAGGTAGGCCTATTACCTTTATCAGGAGGTGAGCATATCAACTTATATAAGGCAGACCTGTTGACTTTGTCAACTATAAGAAAACATATATTTTATAAATACACACATTGCAATATTTAATAATAGTGATTGTTACAAAAACAACCATAATCATGTCTTTTAGCCTTCTTCGTGCTTCAAAATGCAGCCATAGGACCAACTACAAGGAGTCCCCACACTCCACCTGAAGAGCATGACAGCTTGGTATCCCTCCTAGGGTCAAGGATTTATTGACCCAGGAGATCACTGTGATTTTTTATAAAGTGTTGCTATGGGGCTACTGCACTGTCTGCAGCCACCCAAAACAGTAAAAAAAAAAAGCTGGATAGTTTCCCTTCCCCTTTTTATGGAAACCATCAGGATCACAAAATATCAATAAAAAGCCCTCAAAGGGCATTGTCAGGTGCTACGTGCCTAGGATAAGGTAATAATAAATGATCAACACAGGCCATTATGGGGAGGGCGATACCAAAGGGGATGATGGACGGAGCGTTAGAGCAAATCAAACACTCACCCCCAGTCAACTGATCTGGGCTTAATCCATCATCATTCTTTAGCTCACTCCACCACCCCATGCTTGTTTCCGGTCCAGGGAAGACATGGCTTGGCAGTTCGGGCTGGACTGTTCCCATGAGGCACAGGGTCAGACTGATTTGCATATGGCCATGTCTGAACTGGGGTGGTGGAGTGAGCTAAAGAATGATGATGGATTAAGCCCAGATCAGTTGACTGGGGGTGAGTGTTTGATTTGCTCTAACGCTCCGTCCATCATCCCCTTTGGTATCGCTTTGTTCGCCCTAAGTTGGCAGGGTATGCCCAGACGTGGGTCCCTTGCTCACTTTGCCACTGGATTCAAGATAGCCTGGCTGATGAGGGTTTTGAACCCGAAACCGGTCCCAGGATGCTTGTTTCCGGTCCAGGGAAGACATGGCTTGGCAGTTCGGGCTGGACTGTTCCCATGAGGCACAGGGTCAGACTGATTTGCATATGGCCATGTCTGAACTGGGGTGGTGGAGTGAGCTAAAGAATGATGATGGATTAAGCCCAGATCAGTTGGCTGGGGGTGAGTGTTTGATTTGCTCTAACGCTCTGTCCATCATCCCCTTTGGTATCGCTTTGTTCGCCCTAAGTTGGCAGGGTATGCCCAGACGTGGGTCCCTTGCTCACTTTGCCACTGGATTCAAGTTAGCCTGGCTGATGAGGGTTTTGAACCCGAAACCGGTCCCAGGATGCTTGTTTCCAGTCCAGGGAAGACATGGCTTGGCAGTTCGGGCTGGACTGTTCCCATGAGGCACAGGGTCAGACTGATTTGCATATGGCCATGTCTGAACTGGGGTGGTAGAGTGAGCTAAAGAATGATGATGGATTAAACCCAGATCAGTTGACTGGGGGTGAGTGTTTGATTTGCTCAAGTGCTCCGTCCATCATCCCCTTTGGTATCGCTTTGTTCGCCCTAAGTTGGCAGGGTATGCCCAGACGTGGGTCCCTTGCTCACTTTGCCACTGGATTCAAGCTAGCCTGGCTGATGACGGCTGAATAGCCAGAAACCGGTCCCAGGATGCTTGTTTCCGGTCCAGGGAAGACATGGCTTGGCAGTTCGGGCTGGACTGTTCCCATGAGGCACAGGGTCAGACTGATTTGCATATGGCCATGTCTGAACTGGGGTGGTAGAGTGAGCTAAAGAATGATGATGGATTAAACCCAGATCAGTTGACTGGGGGTGAGTGTTTGATTTGCTCAAGTGGTCCGTCCATCATCCCCTTTGGTATCGCATTATGGGGAGGGGGCACAGCCTGATGGGGCCACCTCACCCTTCTTTTCTTTCTGCACTGTTTTATCCTGGTGCTTTGTGGAATTTTTGCTCCCCCAGAAACCAGATTGGGGGTATATCCCCATCTGTGTACCAGGAGGGGCTAAAAGAGTGTTAGGGTCCTTGTGGAATGGAGTAACAATCCATGCCATGGAAGGCTGTCCACACTCTTTAAAAAATAAAAATCCCTGTTCTCTATTGTGCTCTCTGCTGTTCTTGGAGCGGGAGCTGATAGGCCATTTATGAGGTGGGGGCACAGCCCGATGCCTGGGTGAGCTGTCCCTACCACTTCTTCTTTTATCATTAGTTTCCCTGGTGCATAGTGGACTTTCTCCTTCGGAGAAGGGCTCATTACAGGCAAACCCCCAGGGGGGCTCATTGGGGTAATAAAGCTAATCCTTCTTTTGGGGGAACACTTGCCCATATCTGGTCTGGAGGTCCCCTAATCCCCTGGTACCTAGTAAGTGTAACCTTGCTTGGGGATTATGGTCATGGGGTGATCCCCAAGCAGGGATCCACAAGACATTGTACCCTTTGAAATGGTGCCTCTCGTGCTTAGATTATAGTGCTCAGTGGGGCAGAGTTATACTGGAGCTTTTTACAAGTTTTTACATGGTATCCAGAAGGCTTTATGTCTCCCCACAGCGACAGATTCAGGGTACACTGCCCCCCATCTGCCTCCAGATGGGGACAGAAAGACTGATGGGGCAATTTGGGGTGAGGACACGGTCCGATACAAGAGCAGGTCCCATTCCGCCCTTCCCTTTTTAAAATCAGTACAGTATTCCCTGGTGTCTAGTGGGTTCTGCCCCCTGGAGGTGGAAAATGGGGAAAACCCTGCAACCCTCCTAGGAGAGGCAAAAAGACTGTTCCTTTTTTTGGGGGAGCACTTGTCTGGGGCCCGCCTTGCCCTCTCTTGGTGTGTAGTGGGTCGATCCATTTGTGGGGATCGCAGTCCTGGGTGATCCTCAAGAAGGATCCACAAGGTAGCAGCATTGCTGGAAGGGGACATTATCTCCTTTCCATCAGTAGCTCTCCAGCTTGGCGTAAATGGTTCATCTATTGAATTTAAGTGTAAGTAGTTAAAAATTAACAAAGGTTAATAGGGCAACCGCTTGACTTGCTGCAATCAATATCACTCAGAAAAAAATGAAGTGTTGAACATCTCTACAAAATCCTTCTTGTGAGAATAAATTGCCAGAGACTGCGGTTATCCTGACACGGACATGTGCTTGTGGGTATGCAAATGTTCAGTCCATATGCTGCTTATGCCACTCTCCCTGTCACAAGCACTGTCCTGAATTTCCCCTTAGAAGCAACCAAATAGCAAACAGAATCGTGGCCATTGAGATGAAAACTTAGGGGCTCATTAGGATGGCGGGCGGACCTGAGTCCGCCCGCCATCCCCGCGGTGTTGGGACCGGCCGCCAGACATGCGGCGGTCCCGCACCGCGAATTAGGATGCGACCCCCACCCTGGCGGTCGCATTCCGCATTTTAACAATGCGGTGGGTGCTGCATACAGCAGCACCCGCCACGATGTCAAAATCGCATGCCTGGCATTTCACTGCCCACATGGCAGGCACCACACGGTGCCTGCCACTTGGTGCAGCAAAATGTAGGGGGGTACCATAGGTACCTCCCAAGTGCACCCCCCCTGGGGGCCCGCAACAGGCCCCCTAAGCCAATCCTGCACAGCCTCGCCATGGAAAGGCCTTTAACAATCGACATCCTAATATGGCTGGCGGTGCCTGCCAAGCACTGCCACCATATTAGAACCCCTGTTCCGCCCGGCAGGCAATCGTGACGATTGCCTGCCGGCGGAAAAGCGGCAGACGGACTTTCAGTCCGCCGCGATACCCACCGCCATCGTAATATGACGGGGGGTATTTCACGTTACAATGGCGTAACGGTCGCCACCTCCGGCTCGGCGGTGGCGATCCTTACGCCATCGTAATGAGTCCCATAGATAGTATAGGCTCAACCATCAGAAACATAGTGCTTCAACCAGTCTCAAAATAAGCAGGAGAAAAACGTGTTTGGCAGACTAGATAACTGCCACATTTTTCCTGAAGTATCCAGTCCGTCAAACTCTAATTCAGTGCCCAAGTACAGAATTTACTTTCAATGCCGCAAAATCAATAACATGCATTGGCAAAGGCAAATAATCTGGCTTTATTGTGCATGCAATCATAAGTATACACAAGTGTTATTTGCACATCTTAACACATTAATGGCAGACCTACTCTATTCTATCCTATTCTATTCACCAGTTCTGTAAAATGCATGGCTACCCGGCACCAGGCTTCCCAGCGCTGTCAGTTCAAGCTGAAGTAAGGGTAATAAATGAAGGTTAGGTGAAAAGATACGTTTTTAGCTTCTTTTTGAAACTCACGGAGTTGTCATCCATTCTCAGGCTAATAGGCAAAGAGTTCCAGAGTTTAAGTGCAAGATATGTGAAGGAACGACCTCCACTTTTAGCTCTCTTGACTTTGGGGAAGGCCAGCAGATCAAGATTGTTGGATCTGAGAGCCCTATTGGTCAGATGGGAGGTGACCAGCTCATGGAGGATATGTGGGTCCTCTTTGTGTTTTACCCGATATGTCATACATAGTGCCTTGAATTGTGTTCTGCAACTTATGGGTAGCCAGTGGAGTGTTTTAAGCGCGGCACGTGCTGACTGAGTTTTCGGGAAACCTAACAGTATTCAGGCGGCTGCATTCTAAATAATTTGTAGTTTTTTTAATGACCGAGATTGGGCTGCCCAGTTACAGTGAATAGCCATAGTCAAGGCGAGAAAGAATCAGTACTTGAATCATGATTCTCTTTGACTCCATCGGGAGCCATTTTAAAGCCTTCCTTTAGGCTCTTAGTAGGCCAAAACAGCTGCCTGCCACTTTCTTTACTTGGGAGGCCATGGAAAAATGCTTATCCAAGGTAATCCCTAGGCTCTTAACTTCCAGCTTGGGGGATGGACATTCTCCTAGGGAGGGAGGCCAGCTAATTTGGTACCAGAGTGTTGGGTTGTTCCCAACTACCCTAATCTCTGTTTTCCCCCCTTTTAGGTTTAAGCAGCTAGCTGCCATCCATACGGACACCTTTTCTAGGCCATTATTGAGTTTCATAGATGTGTTGTCTATATCGAGAAATAGCTAGACAATCATTTGAGTATCGTCTGCATACAATACCATTGTAAAGCCAAATGAGGAGATGATATTGGATAGAGGGCGGACGTATACATTGAAAAGTGTGGGGCTCAGAGAGGAGCCCTGTGGTATCCCACATTCAACTGATGCCTGGTCGAGAGGAAAGGCCTCTCGCTAACTTGAAAGCTTTGCTTCTCTAAATATGAGGCAAGTAATTTTAAAGCATTACCTGTGATGCCCACATCTTCCAACCAATGGAGTAGGATAGGATAGGAGACCGTATCAAATGCACCACTTAGATCAAGGAGGATCAGTGCCACTGAAACACCTTGATCTAGGACCATTTTATGATCTTCCGTGGCCCTTAGCAGTGCTGTTTCTGTGCTGTCACCGGAACGGAAACCTGTTTGAGTGGGATGAATGATGTTATTGGCTTCAAGGTATTGTGTAAGGTGCCTGTTTATCATTTTCTCTATGATGTTACTAACTCCAGGAAGTAACGATATGGATCTGTAATTTTCTACCAACTCAGGGTCCAAAGTAGATTTTTTGGGCAACGGACAAATAATAGCATGTTTCCATTCCTCCGGAACACTGCAATTATTCAGACAGATTGTACATCTCTGTCAAGGCGGAAAGCATCACATCTCCCTCTCCCAAAAGGATATCTATTGGAGCAGGTTCAAGTGGCAAGCCTGATTTGACTGAGCTTGCCAGAACAATGACTTCTTCTTTGACCAATTGAGGAAACGTGGAAAGATCAGCTTTGATGTTATTAGTTGTGAGCTTCCCATCTATCTTGTCATTGTGGCCTGTTGAGTCTGATAAAGCATCATAAATATTCCTCGGTTTCTGAGAAAGTGGCTCACAAGTAATTCACAGCACTCTACAGATGGAGGAGGACCATCGTCTGATATATTGGGTTTTAAAAAAGACATTTACAAATTTGTAAATTTCTTTTGAGGAGTTTAAGGATTGCTTAATCCTCTCTGCCAAGCCGTTCACCCAGGCTCCCCAAATGGCATGCTGATATTTTTTCATAGATGCTTTATAGACCTGTTTGCTTGCTTCATCGTAATTGACTCTCCATTTTCTTTCATGTTTTTTACATTCTTTTTTTAGTTGTCTTAGTTCCAGAGAGAAGCAATGGATTTTATCCTGTGGTTGCCTTTTCTTGCTTGTTTTTAGTGGAATTAGTTCATCAAGGGTCTTACTGATCCAGTTTTTAAATCCTACATAGGATGTAGAGATCTCTTTTCCTTCCGTTAATCTTGGGATTGACTCACACAAAGCCCGCTCCCAACTAGCCATATCCAGTTTAGACCATTGCTGAGTGGTCTTGGAGTACATAATTTTGGATGTAAGCACCCCTACTTTTGGGATGGAAAAGGGAATAATATAGTGGTCTGTCCATTCAACTGGCAGAAGGGGGTTCTACTACCATGTTCGATATATTTGTAAAAATAGGGTCAAAACTGTTACCTTTATTGTGCTTAGGGGAGCTAACCAGCTGAGATAGATGGATCATAGACAGGACCTGAACAAAATTGGCAGCCTGAGGACATGCTGAATCCTCAAAATGAATATTTAAGTCACCCAGTGTTGTGAAATTGGCTGTCTGGAGCCTGTGGGCTGCCAGTACATCTGGTATATTCGTCACAAACTCTGCAGCTGATCCTGGTGGACGACAGACCAGCAACTCTGAGAATGTGTAGGTGTGGGAGAGTTTAATAGAATATGACAAGCATTATGTGCCGGGGATTGAGACAGGAGAGAACGTGCAGTCTAAAATCTTTTTTTACAATGATAGCAACCCTTTCCCCAACTTTTTGGCCTGATCACACCTGGCAATTGTATAGCCTGGCTACAGGGTTACTGCTATATCTGGCCAGCTGTCCTCAAGGCAGGAGCGGCCCATGCAGGTAAGAGCGGTGGGGTGGTGAGGCGGGGTGGTGGGGATTTCGGCAGACGAATACAAGGGACACATTAATTATTTATTTAATTTTCCTGCGTGGCCGTCTGTCGAAATCCCCCCACCCGGCCCCACCGCCCCACACTCTTACCTGCATGGCTGCTCCTGCCTCATGGAGCCATATTTCTTTTACAAAAAGTGCTTCTGGCTGGGTTTCTTCTAAAAAAAAACCAACTCTATATTGTGCTTAGAGAGGGATCTGCAGTTGACTAAATACGTGTGCCTCCCATGAATTGGCTGACAGCTTACCAACTGATTCCCTTCATTAGAGGAAAAAACATGGTTCCAGTACAGCCTTTGTATTCATCATGTTTGATGTGGATTTCCAAAGGAGACACTCACCTGGGAAACTACCTGGGTCCAGGGAGTGAAGGCACATTTCCTCAGGCTGGCTATTGAGGTTCATCATTTCTGCTGATGATTAATGTATTCTCTCTGTCTTGGGTTGGGCAGAGATCCTGGTCCCTGGCCTGGCATGCCAGCAGCGCACCCACTGCACGTCCACGCCTCAGCCACCATTAAATAGGATGGCCTTCACAGAGACTAGACCACCAACAGTGTTGCGAGTTGGGGCTATTTCCCGCACAAATGGGCGACATTTTTCCCATTTGTGTGGGGGAAAACCACACCTGGTGGGTGGCTACTTTTTGGGTGCATATATTAGCCTATTGTGTGCAAATTTGTAGCTGGGGCGGCACTGAGAATCATTAGGAACATGATGATGATGCATTGTGTTGTCAGTGGCTCCACACGAACGAATAAAGGTCAGCGGCGAATGAGCGTGAAGTGCACTGCATGGCTGGGGCTTGATTGAAGGATTGGACGAGTCACTGACTATTAGTTACACACACAGGCTGCTGAAGCCAGCAGCACATGTGTGTGCAGCTGCAAGCGCACCTGCTTCAGCGTGTTGCCAGCCACCATATCGTAGTGGTGCTGTGGGTGTACAGTCTGTGGGTCACAGTGCCGTCAATCTTGTAGCGTGAAAGCGCTACCAATGACGGCCCTTGCAATAATTTTTGGCCAGCCCCCGCACCAATCTTCAAAAGCAGTGGTCATGCGCCACACGGCCTCTCGGAGCGGTCGGTGATGGGCTAAGAGTGACTAGAGTTGGGATTTGTCATCACGTCACACTGTCACTGTCTCGTCGTCACTGTGCTTGAGATACAGTGAGTGGCTGAGTGTGTCTAACGCAGCAACAGACTTCGACAGTCCTACTCCTGGGACTCCTGACTGGGCCAGCCGTGACTTCACTGTGTCACTACTCTCGGACTATCAGAACCGGCCTTGTTTGTGGTGGTGCGGACCTGTGCTTTGGCCGTCGACTCGTGACGTGTGGGCCCAGTTGCGGCAGCAAACCATCGTGAGAAGCAAGGACAAATAAACTAAGTAAATGCAAATCCAGTATTTGTAAAGCGCGAACAGCTACCCGAAGGCATCCCGGCACTGGGGGACGTCTGGAAGATTAAGCAAGCTATTGCCCAGAGTCACATGGTGCTGGCCTGCCGCTGGTGCCAGGGATCTAACCATGAGCCCCAGATTCCAGCGTCAGTTGCTCTGGCCGTGGCGCCACACCTCTTCCCTAGTAATTGTTAACATATAGGGACCAGCAGTCTAACACCTCCCTAGTAACATTTATGTACAGTGTGCACCACTGGGAAGGAAATGCCTGCTAAAAACTTCATTGATCCTGCCTTGCTTTCCCCGGTATTTCCCCTACACAGCGCTGCTGCCCTCTCCGTAACAGTGAGCATAACTGTTTCCTTACTGTTGTTATAGGTTCGGACGGAGTAGAATTATCTCCTAGTAATGTCCACTTCATTCTCTAGTCTACAGTAAATACATCGTAGTTGTCACCATCTCAACATTGGATTTGATGCTTTCAGAGTCTTTCAGCATTTAGCTTTAAAAGTATTTTTAGAAACATCCGTGTCTAACGGCCATGCCAAGTACCACGGACCTGGAGTTAGACTAACGCATTTTAGTGGGGTGTGGGCATCATCGCACTAAAATACATTAACCACGCATTTATAGAGCCACAACAAGGAGTTGCATGTAAGCAGCAAGAGCTCTGGCTGTGAGCACGCTGTGTTGCCATAGAGAAATACACTTTGGTCTCTAAGGGGCATATCAGCAAGGGACGGCGATAATTATCGCAAAGCGCGCTTAGCGCTAGGATAATTATCGCCGTCTATCTCTGGAATTTATCGCCCTGGTAGCGCGTTATTAACAACGCGTTACTCCAGGGCGATAAGAATTCCAGAGATAGCGAGGTTATCGCCGTTTTGCAGGGAACTTCGCTAGTTTTCCAGCGATGTTCCCTGCAAAACGGGGATAACCTTGCTGATACGACCCTGTGGTCGTATCAGCAGAATCCATCTCCCATGAAAAGTATGCTTAAGTCAGGAATTTAACAGACGTTAAATTCCTGAGTTAAGGCTGAGGTAGCGCGATTATTTTTATCGCTGCACCTCCTTGTTAATATCGCGAAGCTGCCTTCGCGATATTAACATGTGTTGTTTTCACAGCCACGCCTTCTTTGCATCTCATTAGCGATGCAAGGCGAGGCTGTGAAAAAACGGGCTCTACATCAAGGAAACACGCGCTAGCGTGTCCTTGATGATATTGCGATATAATTATCGCCGCTTTTCGCCCGAAAACGGACGCTAAAGCGGCGATAATTATATCGCCAGCCCTTGATAATATGCCCCTTAATTATTAGCAATGTGAGGTGGACAGCTGAACACTCTCACTAACCCAGCCACCTCTCACTTCAGTGTACTAACATAGTCAGCTTGTGGTTTTGTAAACAAGCCGAATCCATTATCTGGATGTGGCAGTGACTGCAGCGGCAGCGCCTTGCATGCTTTCTCGCAGGGTGCCATTTCACTGTGACAGCGGGGTGTCTTTGATTGACCCTTTAGCAGCATCTTAGATTTTCCTTGCCAGGGTGGGGTGGCGCCTCCTCTGGTCCAGGCGCGACCCTTTAGTGCTGCAATGTGGCAGAGCTTGGCCAGCTTTATTGGCTCCAGACAGAGTGTTTTTGCAAGTCCTGCTACACATTTGCCCCCTTCCATACCTCTGCCGCCACACACCCTCTGCCCCTAGGCAGACATCGCCACTGCCCAGGATGGAAAGCATCTCCCCTGCCCTCCACATGTGACACTGTGTGGCCACAATAATGAACAGGTCTGTAAACGAGTAATCAAAGAGTAGCACTGTGCATTTGTTTTGATGTATATTCTTCCTTTGTTTGTGCAAATAGTTATCTTGTATGGCATTCTTAGCGCAAACAAGTTATATTATTGTCTTTGTCTTTGTAGCATTTGCTTAAACCTTGGCCATTTATGCATCGTGAAAGAAAATCTATTTTCAAAATGATTCTCATATTACACTGCAGCCTTTGGGTTAGGAGAAATGCTGGTTAAAAGAAGTTAAGGAAAAAGAAACATACATGAAGAAAGAAATCATCTTAAGATGCAAGGGAAGGGACGCTCAGGGAGGAGGCATAGGAGTTAGAAGGGTGATGAGACACAAGAAGAGGAGGAGGGTGAGATATATGAGAGGAGAGCAGAATATGCATGGAAACGCCAAAGATTCAAAGAGGAACAATTTTAAGAAAGGAAACTAAGATACACAAGGAGCAGTGAGAGGGATGTGATGGGAGTAGAGAGACGTACTTAGTTGAAAGACAGAAAGATGGGAAGTGAGGCAAGACTGGTAAAAGGAGCAGAGACGGACAGATAACAGGATGGAGAGAAGAAAAGACAAAGGAAACAAAAGCTAAAAAAGTAGCAAGATTAAGAGAGGTAGAAAACAAAGGGAGAATGAAGAAGAAGCAAGGGGGAGAAGATGGAGTGAGAGGAAAGACTGAGTTGGGACGAGGGGGGGAGAATGAGACTGGCAGACCGAGAGTGGAGGGTGGGATGGAAAATGGAGAGGAACAAGACAGCAAAGGAAGAGAGAGGAATCAATGGGAAGTTGCAAGATGGAGACAGAGAGGAAGAGGAGATGATGTCAAGAGTGTTCGGATGTGTAACAAAAAAGCAAAGACTGGATTGTGATAATGCAGAATGTAATGTTTCCTGCACAAAGTGCTGAATTTGGTGGAGAACCTAGTTTATTTTACTTAACTTTCCTTGGGGATAGTACTGCCCAGGAAATGCCACCAATGGATTACCCTCCTTTTCTCACTTTCTAAAAATCTGAGGATTTCCCATGAAACACAACTCAAAATAAGCCCCAAGGACATCCAGGGTCAAAGATAAAAAAGGCCCCTTCCCTCCCAGGCTCCCCCTTAGAAGCATGAAGCTTAAAACACAAAACAATGAGCATTTAAACGTTTAAGGGGAATGGTTCGCACCTGCAAATGTTGAGGTATCTTAATGCAGGCCATCAATGACTGATGCCTTATGTGTTTATTGGACAGGGTACCACTTGTCATCGATCATGGTCCAAAATCATTCATCAACACAAGGCACCAATTTACACAGTAGAAAGAACATTTGGGTAACATAGGTGCTGTGTGGTCTACGCCCAGTAAGTATAGGCATAATTAGGAACTCAAAAGATCAGGAGCATTGCATCTGTTTTAAGGCAAATTCAACCTTGTCACATTTTACACAAAATGGGCCCGCTTCGACATTTACTTCATTATATTTAATAAGTGCTTTGTTTAACTCGCTATGAAGTGTCACTCACAATGTCACACATAAGGCAGTGAAATGTCACTCATAAATACACTGGTAACATGTAAATGTCACACATAAGTAAATTGTCATCTTTGCAGCTATGGTCTAATGTAGCTTTAGAAGGAATACATTGGAGAACGGACCTTAAAGTGACATTTGCGGTTTAGATCTCAGTGCAACTGAACATTAATGTAACAGTAAACGTGTCCTGACACTGCACATAAGTTTTGCTTTTGGGTTTAAAAATAAGATGTGACTGTACGGCTATTTTCATGCAGACTTTGACTGAATAATTGGCTAACACATCTAATGCTTTGTCCACAAGTCAAAGGGCCCGATTCACAAAAGTAATCTGAGACAAAATCCTAATTTTACAACTTTCGGTATTCACAAAAGGCATTTAGGAGTAGTAAAGTTAGGATTTTGTCTTAAGTTTGTCTTAAGTTTTGGTCTTAAGACAAAATCCTAACTTAAGTTTAACTTAAGTTTAACTTAAGTTAGGATTTTGTCTTAAAACCAAAATTTAAGACAAAATCCTAACTTTACTACTCCTAAATGCCTTTTGTGAATACCGAAAGTCGTAAAGTTAGGATTTTGTCTTAGATTACTTTTGTGAATCGGGCCCTAAATATTTTATCAGATGAGCAGTTGCTGCTATTCTATTTCAAAATCTTTTTCACTGCTTGCTGAGAGAAGGGCGGAAATTAAAGAGAGGACAGGTCCAGCACAGACATGTTTCAAAATCAACTTAATCACAGAGATGTGCAAGGTTTAGCTTTATCCCATGGCAACTTGGGTGCACATGTTAAACAAGCTGTTGAAATGACTTAGGGCAGGTTAGTCTTGTGTCACAGATGCCCACTTAACCCCCTTCCGCTACATGTATGAGGAATAGAATTTACATTCATCCTTAAAATAGTTTCTGATGACTATTTCTGCATAACTTGAGAGTTGCGACTTTGGGCTGGTTTTTGGGCTGATGCTGGTCTGCATTGGGCTAACTTTGTGCTTATACTTAAGCGGCTTTGGGTTTGGAGTGGGCCTCAAAATTTGGCAGCACTGACCACCAACAGGGAGGCGACTAGCTGCAATTGAGGAAAGACAGCCAGCAATGAGCACGGCTGGGTAGTCAATATCAGTACTACTGCCCCAAACGCTTTTCCCCTTAGGTGTTTAGCACACTATAAGTGCACATGTTCAGGTAGTCGATATCAGCAATATTGCCCCAAGAGTTTCTTTCCCCCAAGGAAATTAGCATGATATAAGTGAAAAAATGCAAAATGTTACAACAATTTTAAAATTAATACAACAGTCTCATGCAAATGCGAGTAGAAAGATTATACACTCCTTCCATTACCGCGCCCACGCCTTGGCTGCCATTTGATAAGTTGGCCTTCGCAGAGACTAGACCGCCAACAAAGAGGCGACTAGCGACAATTGAAGAAAGACTACCGGCACTGAGCACGGCCGGGTAGTCAATATTAGTACTACTGCCCCAAGAGTTTTCCCCCGAGGTGCTTATCACGCTATAAGTGCAAGTGCAGAAGAATTGCAACAGTCTTTAAAATTGAATAAAAACAGTGACTCTCGGCGCTGAAGATAGCCGGGCAGTCGATATCAGCAATATTGCCCCAAGCGTTTCTTTCCCCCAAGGTAATTAGCACGATATAAGTGCCAAAATGCATTAAAACAATTCTTAAATTAATTCAACAGTCGCATGCAAATGCAAGTAGAACGATTATACACTCACTTCTGTTAACATAATGATAGTGCTTTACTGGTACATATTGCTTCAAGTAAGCTTAGAAACAGAAGGTTCCATGCTAAACAAAGTAAATTAAAATAGTACAACACATGCTTAAACATTGTAACATCAAGAGTACCTATATAAATTATAGATTTGTGACCTGACTGCCGATTAATGGCCTGATTACAAGTCAGGCATAACAAAATTAATGCAGGTCTGCATGTGTCATTTAATTCCGCTTAATTGGTAGTGGTTCGTTTTTTCTGCAACTGTATTTAACGGGTGTGGAAGAACCTGGCCTTATTTTTTCGTCCAAACAAAAACATCTGAAAAAATTGCATGAGACTTTGGCTGCAGAGTGAGCCAAATCTCATACCGCTTTTTAGGTCTCGCGCCTAGCGTTGCAGTGCGCAACACTGCCCGCGCAGCGCGAGACCTTTAGAAAGGGCTTCTGAAAACGACCCACACGCTCGTGCGTGTGGTTTGGTTTTCAGAAGCCCACATTGGCTGGAGCGTGCGTTTTTTTAAAAAAAACGGCACGCGATTGGGCAAAGGCGGGCGCATGTCCCGCCTTCGCTCCTCCCATTCCCGACGGTGGCCAGAACGCGCAGCAGCGCGCGTTCGCCTCGCTGTCGCTGCCGCGCTCCTCCCCCCGCTCCTCTGTGGTGCGCGCGCATTTACCCAGAGTAAGTACAAGAATATCCCGGATGTCCATTATTGTCAAGTGCTTTCATTCGACTGCATCGGGGACCCCACTAGAGATCTTGTGCACACAGTAATGCGATGGGCTAGACACTTCATACACCAGGTGAGCAATACACTAACAGAGGTACAGGCACATCGCGGATGACCAGAAATTGCTACTTTTCATCATTGACCAGAAATTGCTACTTTTCGACGTCTCCGCCCTTCCTGTGACCGCGGTGCAGTCTGGGAGTGTGAGCTTACGTGCGGCCTTTTTGTGTCTACTTGCTGGTGGCTGCGTCTTGCCTGTTCTGTGTTTGCCCCTTCTCTGCAGTACTCGGCCCGTTGACGACATGGGGCGGAAGAAGAAGAAGCAGCTCAAGCCTTGGTGCTGGTATCCTTTGTTCGGTGCATGCGGCAGTAGGGGATCACGCGGGGTTGGGAGCGCATATTGGGTAGGGAATTTACTTGTGTGTGAGGGGCAGCGGTGCGGAATGGAGGCACAGTGTTTGATGAGGGAAGGTCTCTTTGTTTTAATGATAAGAAGGATCGCCACGTTTAGGAGACTGCTCTGTGTAAGCTGGGTGTACTTACTGGTAGCAGCGAGTACGGAACTTGCAGTATGACTGTTTAGGGTCTTCGTGGTTGCAGGAACATTGTGGGTGTTAAGGAGGCGAGCGCTTAAGGTGTGACCTTGCGAAAGGAGCAGAAGCTGTGTAAGAAGGCTGCGGGGTGTTGTAAGTTGTGGTCTCGTGGGTGCTTTGTAGATTGGGAACCATGTGTATGTTGGGATTGGTTTGCTGGGTGAAACGTGTTGGTCTCCAGATAGGTCGTTTTACCATATGTTCTCCTAACATCCTCCCTTTTGCGGTTCTCAACCGATTTAAGCTTATCTGTGAAATACGTGAACTCCACCCATGTTAATACTGTTCACTTTCTTGGTACTCAAACACTGCCATGTTCTCTTCAGGGTACTCTTGACTACCCCTTGCTGGTGTCAAGAATTCCCCCTGCCCAATCCTTGGTGGCTATCTCCGACTACTTTAATTTCAACGACTTCTGGGCATTACCCCTCCTAGCCTCAAATGTATAATCTGTTATTGCACACACAATTTTGTACAGTATGTCCCCGTACCCAGTCCTCCATGCCTGTGCCCAGGCAAATAAAAGGAGAATGTCTGTTAGTTGGATGCAAGGAAAGGACTTGTTATATGTGTAAGAGGCTAAAAGGTTCTGGTGCAGGCTGGGGGCTTTGTGTTTTTATGTGGTTCTTGGATGTAAGGCAGGAGAAGTCTCGCTGGCTGCAAGAAGTGGGACAGAGAAAAGTGCTTTTCTGTGCGAGTAGTGCATGTACCGCTGCTGTACATAGGGCACGTAGCTTTCTGATTGTTAAAACGTGGGCCTGCTGTGTTGTGCGCCCCTTAGTTTCTTCATGCCAGAAAGTATTTACTTGAGTATGGCAGTGTACGTCACCTAGTTAACATTACATTTGGGACTGTTAATGCTCCCATTAATCCCGTAGTGATGATGGTGCAATATGGTACCTGCAAGGCCACTTGAATTATGCAACAGGAAAGGAGCTAATTATGTTGCAGGATTGACTAAATTATGGAACACAGCAAAGCACATTATGTTTGTGATGGTATTGCTACATTAGTTTATCATTTGTACATGTTAATACTGCATGGACAAAGGTTTTACACCATTAGTACCAGTTTAACACGTGACTACAGCCATAAGCAACAGAGACCAGTCAACATTTGAGAAAGGGCCATCCAATGCGCAGCAACAGTTGCCGCAGCTTTTTTTAATTAACTTTTGACCTGTTTCAGCTAGAATCTACATTTCTGCTGAAATCTGCAGATTGTGCAGCAGATGATGCGTTATGTGGCAAAGGGGGCAACCCATAATTGTGCAGGAAACTGCACTGCCGCAGAATTGTATCATTAGCGTGGCCCTGGGTACCATCCCTTTCCACCAATATTTGCATTGACATCGTGGTGCAAACACACATGGGATACATCTTTTGATATTTGTCACATGTATGACTTTCAGGTATAATTAGGGTTCCCAGTTTTATGGTATTTTGTGTTTGCCATTTCTACATATTTGTTTTTGCTAATTGTGTATATATACATTTATCCATATTTAGTTTGGGTTTTGTGAATAAATGGAAGGTGAAACTAGTATATTTCTACATTTATGTAACCAATAAATGTGCCTACATGCTTGAACGCCTGGTGGGTTTTAATGATATTACCACCCACAGATGATAAATCAATGCACGTATATGAAAACATGAACATTTTAGTATCAAGGTTGTGCAGATCTACTAAAAATACCTTTTTTTAACCCCTTACCTGTCAATCTGCACTGCTATTGAACAAGCAGTCATGATGGACAGTATTTAGAATCACTCAAAAGAATCCAATTTCTGTTTTTATCCACATTTAAAAATGGTTGTCTGTCTGTATCTGCAAAAAATAGAAATTAGGGAGCCTTTGGTATAAAGTAACGGGAGACCAGGAACCCCTTTTCCTGGGGTTAGATACACAGTTAATAAAGCAGTGGAGGCAGGGGTTAAAGTAATTTTTGCTCATGAATTTGTTTCTAGTTCAAGTCTGCTGAACTCACTGTTTTTGTACTTATTTTGTAACTTGGAGTCTTTGTAATTTGGGGGTCTTGTCTAGTGTCTCAGAGAATTTAATTTTTGCCGTAAAAAATCACTTTTGCCTAGTCTGCATGTCCTTTAGTATAGAAAATAGTCAGGTGTAATATGTATACTGGTGACGTTTCTGTAGCCTGTCTGGGGATTCTGTCTTGCGTAAGGTGTCTGATTAAAAGTCTGTTAGAATGCATGTTGGGCATAGTGTGTGTTCTGTGATGACCTGAGCTTTTGCCTAAAAAGTGATACCTAGTTTAACTTTGTGGCAAAGGAACCTTCGTCAGAGTCCTGCGTTTCTATGCGATAGAAACCCGAACTTCAAAAACAGGAATGTAATGAAGGCAAAGGGAGATTTCAATGTAGTGCTGGTTTTATTTCTATCAGAAAGCAAGATGAGCGCTACAGTACAGTCCTGCGTTTCTTTCTACGCGCATGCAAAGCAGGACTGTAATAAAGGTAGGTTAGCCCTCTCATCATCCTTTCCATTAGAAACAAAAGCAGGACTATATAGAAGTCTACTTTGTTATAATTACAGTCCTGTTTTTGTCTCTGAGAACTGAAGTTCGGGATGCAAGGCAGTCTTCAATATAGTTACACGTTTCTTTAGATGTCACAAAAACAAGAGGATTATAACAAATCCTCTCTTGCCTTTTGACTTTCCTTTCACATACAAAGAACAGGACTAAAACACGGGGAAAAGAGTCTTCAATGCAGTTCTGATTTCATGTCTACACTGCACTTTGTCTTGCTTTAATGAGCCACACAAGCGTGCACATATGCACAATTGTGCATGAGGTTTTTGTATGAGTTAGCACATTAGCCCCAGAACTATTGCCGCTCACAATGCTTGTTCCATTTGGAGGTTTTTCTTTTTATTAATCATCGGTGTATTAATCCAGTTGGGTGATATAAAGAGATCAAAATACACCTCTCCCAGAATGCACTGATCTGTAAAGGTCCAGGACTGAGGGTATAGTGTACGGCTAACCTGGAAAAATTTGACAACTGCAGGTGTGGTAATGTGTGCTGTATTCGATCTGTGCCCTGTCATAATAAGCAAACCTGGCACCAATTTAATCAGTAACACTGACACCATGAATAGCCCTGGCAAACTGGAGTAGCTCTACTGGTATAAATGGTAGGTTACGTTCAGGTTAATGGAGGGAGCAGGGTGAAATAAGTAGTGATGCTGTCGATGTTTGTCTAGGAGAGGGAACAACATACCTTGGTCTTTTCCACTACCATGTGAAAAACCCACTGTTGAGTTAGATGCACCATGATGGAGTAATTGGCAGTGCAAGACTGGTATACGTGCTCAGGGCACATGGATACATCATAGAACCATTTCCAAAGGCGTGTCCCAGGAGCAGGAGACTAAATTCAAGGGTCTCTCCCCAGCCACTTCTGGTCTCCTCTTTTGAATCATGGACTGGTGGACGTAGCTGTCACTTATCACTTAGGGAGCAGTGTGCCATATAGTTAAACATGCATGTTGGCACAGCTTTCACTGCACTCTGATACATCAGTAGGATCCTTCATCCTGCTTCAAGGCACACTGCTTTTATTTATGTTTTGGTTTTTGAAACATAAATAAAACGCATTGTCATTTACAATGCCAATAGCTTAAACTTGTTACTCTTGCCTATCCCTTCCCAACTTTCTCTATCCTTTTTACTCTTGCCTTGCCCCCTACTTCCTTCCTTCCCCCTCACCATCTTTTGCTATCCCTTCCCAACATTCTCTATCCTTTTTACTCTTACTTTTCCCCCTACTTCCTTCCTCGCCCTCACCATCTTTTGCTATCCCTTCCCACCAAACAGATGTGCACTCCCGGCTGCTCGGGCAAATCTGTTGGCATCTCATCCAGACCACATCTGGAAAAATAGCAAGGAGAAATAGGGGATGGACAGACACTTTTGTTTTTTAGTGGCTAGCATTCATCCCTCATTTTGGATTAATATTCACACAAAAGGATGTTTGCACTCATCTGTGGGCAAACCAAAGCGGAATCCCACGTAGTAATTGTAATAATTCATTATCAATATTTAGTCCGGTCTAAATAATAATAATGAATTATTACAATTACTACTTGGGATTAGGTTTTGAGCCACAGGTCATCCATCACTTGCTGTTGTTGATAAGAATCTTACAGTTCCTAAAACCTTGGTAGAACAGTGAAACAAAGCAGACAGGCTACCTCACCAGGCTCAGGCCCTCACAAGTTAAAGGTGGGAGTTACCTCTAAACCCCCACCAACAGCCCCCCATCTTTATTGTGCTTTAAAAAACCGGAACATTCCAAAACCTCAATATAGGAAACTTATTGTAGGTTTGTATATCTGTGAATGCCTGTAAGACTATCTGACATGGCATAATTGTTGTTTTCCACAAAGAGTGGTTCTACTACGCAATAAGAAAATGAGCATTTGCTATGCAATAGGTGTCGCATTTGCGAGAGTTTGAGCTATTGGCATTGTAAATACCAATGCCTTTTATTTCTGTATTTTACAAACATGCAAGCGGTGCGTAAACAGGCACTTTGTACTTGCAGTCGTTGCTTACGAGAAGCAACGCTGGCAGTAACTATGCCTCTTTTACTGCCAGCCTTCTTTTTCGTAAGCAAGGACTATAAGTACAAAGGGCGTGTTTATGCACCGCATACAGCTTTTCGAAACACATAAATAAAAGGCATTGTCGTTTACAATGGCAATAGCTCAAACTCTTGCAAATGCAACACCAATAGCTCAAACTTTAATAATGCGAGACCTATTGCATTGCAAATGCTTGTTTATCTAACAGTGGAAAGCAAAAAATGCTTCCCACCTTAAAAAAAAAAAATCCCTTTCCTCCCCTCCTCCCCCATCCCCATCCCCATCCTTATCCCTCACCCCACTCACCGGCCCCACATACATTTACCACCTGCTTAGAACAGGTGGTAAATATATGCCATAAACCACCTGTGATAGGGACTTATAAGTGGTGTTATGTGTGGTTTTATGGCAAAAAAACAGCCCAACACCTTCATATCCCATGCCATGACGTTTTACTGAGGATTCCATGGTCCTGGGGATATGTTACTTACCAGAAACAGTGAAATAATGCGATTTTAAAAGGCAATTAAAAATTGTCTCAGTACTGTGCAACTCGTAATCAGGGCCTATGAAGGAATTTTTCAAAAAATCTGTTATTATCATCTACGTTTCACAACCATATTGCCACCAGACTGTGCGCAAGTGAAGCACCGTATCAATTCTGCACTGTAACAACAAAAACAAACATTATGCAATCCGCAAGCCCCTTGCCTACATGTAACCACATTAAATATTGCTTAACCATGACAGGGAGACTCTGTAATTCGTAACTTATAAATACAAGACTAGTGAGTGAACATGTTGCACATCAACTACTACTTGATAAATATTTATTCCTGAGAAATTAAACAGGAGTCGGCGTGATTGTATAAAGGTGTACAAAGGTTCAGTCCAAGTCAAATATTATCAAAGTAAATGATCTTAAGCTGCAATGACACCTCTGCTGAAAGGGCAAAGATCTCTGCGTGCCTGGGAGAGATCTATAAGTATGTCAGTTGGCCTTCCACCAGGTTAATGGAATGCATACTTTTTGCAAACATTATTGTTATTGGTTTCCAGCAGTAACACAGCATGAGCAGGTAATTAAGTTAAATAAAATTAAGAAAAGTAACAAATACCAATCAAACAACACTGCTTGGCAGTATACCAATAACAGTGCTAGACATTGCCGACAGTACTTTTAATCTTGTGCGGTTGGGGTGTGCACGCCATCCAATGGCTACGGGACTATAGTTTAGACTCCCGCCTCACAGGCCGGGGCAATGCATCTGTCCACGCCAATTGCCTCACATAATCGTCCCACCAAGTCATCCCCAAGTGATGATCAGTGTTCTCATCCCACAGCCGGTGGGTCTGTCGCAACGCCATCGATAGGATGCCTTTGAAAATACGCTTGCAGTGGGTCTCAAATGTCCCTGGGATGATGGTTGGGGGATGGGGTGTGACGCGGTGTAGTACAAGTCCAATTCTTCATTACAGAATGTCAGAGCTCATAACGTCTTTCACCCTGGGCTTGTGGCTCCTGCCCCACCCACACGACAGACACCCACCTTTGTGCCAGCAGTGCCCCAAAATTGGCGGGTCACGGGTGGTATCTCCCCAGCCCAGTAGGGCCACATGGGGGTCAGGACCTCCGCTAAAATGTCCGACAGCACCCAGCTCACTTCCTGCCAATAAGCATTACCAGGCACTGCCACGCAAGATATGGAAAATCTCCCCTGGTGAGCTGCACCGAGCGCATCAGAAGTGTGCACCCAGCTTGTGTGAGGAAAGGTTTAAGGGTGTGTGTCAGATTCTGTGGATATACTTAAAATGGACAAGTCAGAACCTGCCGTTAATTGTCCACAGAAAAACATCCATTCCTTATCTGTGAGGGCAGTCCCCAAGTCTGTCTTCCAGTGCAATCTGGCACTGGAGGAATGTAGTGGAGTTTCCACTTGCACAGAGGAGTATAGATTCAACACCAAACGTCTAGCCATGGGGGACTGTGAGAAACATTGTAAGCATGTTTGATTCTTGAGGCTCTAGAGGAAAGGTTGAATAGAGGTCCTGGTACATTTCCCGGAGGCGATAGTATGTGAGTATGTCTAGTGAGGTGAGGAACCCACCGTCCACCTCTGAGAGGCAGTCAAAGAAACAGACCACTGGAAAGAGTAATTCCAGCGTACATATTTCCCATTTGTGTACCTGCCAAAAGAAGGATGTGGTTGGAGTCAGCGAGGTCAGAAAGAAGTGAGTCAACAGCTGCTTTGGGAAGTAGAGAATTGGGTGCTTAAGCTGTCTACCCATCTTATCCCATGCCTGCTGGGTACTGAAGATCGTGTAAATGTCCTTTCGATTATAGCATGGTGGCTGTCCAAGTAGTGCTGCTAGATAGATTGGATGAGCGTCATCATGCTCAATTGCTACGCTCACCATGTATGGTGGGGGATGATGCCAAAAGTATGCAGAGTGTGCCTGTGCTCACCAATAGTAAAGTTCAAAATCAGAGGCAGTAAGGGCACCTCTCTCGTATGGTAGCGTCAGTGTCTCCCACTGTACCCGAGGTTGTTTACCCACCCAGATTAACGTTATCATATGGGACCTAAGGGTCTTAAAGAAGTGCTAAGTCAAGTGTATGGGAATGTTGTAGAACAAGAAGAGAAGTTTAGGCAGGATAATCATCTTGACCAGCACGATTCTTCCCATCAGGGATAAAGGAAGCGATATCCAACGTCGGATTTACTACTGAATGTGAGCCATGGTTGTTTCATAATTATCCCTGATTACAGTGTCCGTGTCCTGATGGACCCAGATTCCAGGGTATTTGATGGGTTGTGTGGTCCATGTCAAAGGAAAGTCTAGTGTGCAAGACTGTGTAATCTGTGTTAGTGTGAAGACTGTGGATTTGTTCCAGTTGATAGCAGTACCTGAGAATGTACCAAATAATGTAAATTCACGTACTAGTGGTGAGAGATTCTGTGTTGAATTGGAAATGTAAAGAGTGATGTCACTTGCATAGAGGGAGACAATCATATTACTGGGGGAGAAGGCTAAACTCCTCCCCCATGCAGTTGACGGATAGCGCAGGGCAGGGGTTAAGTAGAGAGAGCATAGAGTAATGGGGATAGTGGGCATCCCACTCTGAGTCAAGAAGTCGGGGATAAGTAGAAAAGCTGTATCCCGCTGACAAAGTGCTTGGGTATTCCCATACGTAGTAAAACTGCAAACATATATTGCAATTCAATAGGGTCAAAAGCTTTGGCGGGGGCACAGAACACAGCCACCACCTCCTGCTATGGATCTAGCTGGTGGATGAGAGCATACAGTGTCCTGAGATTATACACTGTAGATCTACTCAGGATGAATCTCGCCTGATCTGGGAGGAGCAGTTTGGGCATTAAGATAGTTAGGGCCTGATTTAGATCTTGGTGGATGGGTTACTCAGTCACAAAGGTGACGGATATCCCGTCTGCCAAAATATAGATTCCATAGGATATAATGGCATTTATATTTTAGCAGACAGGATATCCTTTACAGTTGTGACGGAGTAACCCATCTGCCAAGATCTAAATCAGGCCCTTAGTCTGTTGGCTAGTATTTTTGCCAATATTTTGGCATCAGTGTTAATTAAAGATAGCGGTCATTCGGTTTGCTTGCCCAGTTTAAGTAGTGACAATGATGGATTCTTGCAATGTTGAGGGCAGAATTCCCCCTCGTAAGGACTCATTATAGACCTGTAGGAGTAGAGGGGTAAGTATCGCTGCATACATCTTATAAAACTGTATAGGGAGCCCATCCGCCAGGTACTTTGCACGTGGGTAGCCCTGCTGTTGCAGTTCTAAATTGGTCGTCGTGAGGGTTTCTTCCAGGAACATCTGCCACGATCTCTCAATCCAGGCCAGAGCGATATGCTCGAAGTATCCTGTGATCTCCTCAGGTGCTCAAGACCCTTGTGGTGTGTACATCATAGAATAATATTCTGCTAGTTCAGTTACTATTGCATCTGTGCAGTACAGCATAGACCAGTCCACCTTCTACAAATTTGTGATAATAGATGTGTGTCTGTCTGGGTGGGTCATTGCAACTAGAATCCTGCTTGGCCTCTCTGCCTCAGTGTATGCTTCAGCCCAGGTGAATTTATGAGCATGTTTGACGTCTAGCTCTGCTGTTTTGATATATTTTTAATGTGTGGTCCATATCTCGGAGCGTATGGCAGAGGAGGGCTCTACCATGCACCACCCCTCTAGGGTCTTGAGTCAAGCCACGCAAGTGTTGTCATGCAGAGTATTGCATATGCCGTGCTGCTTGGCAATGCAGATTCCTCTTAAGTATGTTTTGAAGACCTCCCACAAAATGGTAGGTGACTGTACAGACCCATAACTGGTTTGGAAATAATTGAGTGTTTCGTTTTTTAGATATTCTGCGAAAGCAGTGTCAAGAAGCGATTGGGGTAGCAGCTGCCACATGAATGCATGGTGCTTCGGGCATGGGTTGTGATAGTCAACTTGAATGGTGAGTTGTCAGAGAGCGTTTGTGGGAGGTGCACAATCTCCACCGCCCACCCACATATGTTTGGTGTGCCTAGACAGTAGTCAAATCATGCCCATGTTCAATGTGCCATGGAGATATGCGTGTCTCCCACACATTAGGGAATTGTATTCTTCAGATGTCTTTCAGGCCATGAGTGGCAATTACATGGGCCAGCGTAGCAGTGGCTGAGTGGTGAGTGCATGTTGCAGCGTTTGAGAAATTGGAGTATTGATCCAAGGCTAAGTTAAAGTCCCCTCAAGCCCCAAGGACTATTCTTTCTTTCTAAGAGTGCAGGATTTGTACCATAAACTTCTAATAAAGTCTGAGTCTACTGTGTTGGGACCATAGGAATTCAATAGTAAAATATGCTTGCCTCCCATTACCAGTTGAAGGATGTTGTATCTGTCCTGGGGGTCAGTTTTTTCATGCCACAAGCTGAAAGTCCTACTGTGCTTAATTGCCTAAATGCTGTCCGGTGAGCATGCACAGAGTGATTAAAGAATAAGTGGTGACTGCTCCCTTTAGAGGTCATGGCAGACGCGCATGTGCATCAATGCACATCTCCTGTAATAGGGCAATATCTATTTGATGCCTGTGTAAGTAGGCTAATACCTGTCTCATTTCACGAGGGTTGTTAAGCCCTCATAAATTCCAGGTCAGTTGGCAAATGAGGTCAACGCACAACGTCATACATCAGTGTATGGGAAACAATGTAGACATGCTGACAGTAGAGACACTCTCCATCTTGGGCTCGCAGGACTAGTGATGGGTTGCATTATCAATGGGTGAGCGTTCTGCACTGAACGCTTAACGCTTGCATATGCTAACACGTAAGCATGGAGTGCATATTTCTGCTGACCTGGAGGACCAGTGACTGACCATCGTATTGTAAATCACGGCCTTCGCCCCTTAAAGCCCATAAAGAAACTAGTTTTTAATTTCAGGTTATAATGTGATTTGAGCATAATGACTACTAGTTAGTTCTCCGCCAAATTGTCCATTAGTGTTTAGGACGGACTATTTGTTACTAAGTCTCAGAGTAGTGGTTTTGAGTCTGAACATAACAAGTTATTGTCTGTGAGCAGCCACGGCCCGTGCAGGTAAGAGCGGTGGGGCGGTGGGGCCAGGTTGGCAGACGACTACGAGAGAAAATTAAATAAATAATTAATTTTCCCTCGTCGTTGTCTGTTGTAACCACCCCCACCCGGCCCCACTGCTCTTACCTGCACGGGCCATGGCTGTCTGTGAGTAAATTGTGCATATATTGTTCATGCTTTGGGACAGAGTATGCATTTATGATGGCACAACAGTTGCACTGAGAAGACAAGGTGAGTGGATTTATTGATGGGTCGGAGCGCTTCTATTAAGTTCTGGAGGTTTTAGAGATAAATGTGGTGGGCCTTGAGATTGTGTGAGAAGGGACAGACAAGGTTGAGTTGTGATTTTTTTTTGTGAAAGTCAAAGCCCTTGTAAAGGGTGAGTTACAGTATTTCACTTATTTTTTTCGTTTTGCATTATTTCTTTGGACTATCCAGTTTACGTGTTTCCAATGGCTTATAATGAAAGTGGATCACTTGTCCTGTTGATACCAGGGTCTGGGGTTCTAACTGTTTAAAAAACCCTCATTCACGTGATATTCGTAGGAGCGGTATATCTTGGTTGTCCGCTTCAATCAGTTACGTGAACAGCATCATCATAGGGTCTTACTCGTGCTTGCCTCCACCTGGAGGATGACCAACTGGTTATTCACAGTAGTGATCAGAAATGATAAAGGTGAGAGTGAAGTGAAGTTAAAATTGTCTCCTTCCCACTGATTTGAATTTATTCTGTCAGGGATGGGACAAAGCTAAAAACGAAGGTGGTGCGTGGATAGAAGGGCTACTATTCTATAGCACCTTTTAGAGAAACGTGGGTGGTCGACATGTTTCAGCCCCTTCGGTGCCCGTTTGGGTCAGAGGGCTTTCTTCAGGACCATGAGGTTGTAAGTCATGTTTTTGTGACGTGCGAGGGGATGTTAGTCACTTACCCTTCTTCACAGTGCGTCAATTACTAGACTGGCTTGTTATGGGTCAGTAGTACCTATAACTTACTCGGGGTCAGTTTGGGCTCCTTGGGGGACGAGCGGAGTGGGTTCAATTCTCTGTGACGTCTCCGTTGCAGCTTGTGCTGTCTCCGTCTATCATGCCCCGGGCATCACAGAGAAGTGAACCCACTCCGCTCGTCCCCCAAGGGAGCCCAAACTGACCCCGAGTAAGTTATAGGTACTACTGACCCATAACAAGCCAGTGTAGTATAATTGACGCACTGTGAAGAAGGGTAAGTGACTAACTTCCCCTCGCACGTCACAAAAAACGTGACTTGCAACCTCATGGTCCTGAAGAAAGCCCTCCGACCCAAACGGGCACCGAAGGGGCTGAAACATGTCGACCACCCACGTTTCTCTAACAGGTGCTATAGAATAGTAGCCCTTCTATCCACGCACCACCTTCGTTTTTAGCTTTGTCCCATCCCTGACAGAATAAATTCAAATCAGTGGGAAGGAGACAATTTTAACTTCACTTCACTCTCACCTTTATCATTTCTGATCACTACTGTGAATAACCTGTTGGTCATCCTCCAGGTGGAAGAAAGAATAACTAAGACCCTATGATGATGCTGTTCACGTAACAAATTGAAGCGGACAACCAAGATATACCGCTCCTACGACTATCATGTGAATGAGGGTTTTTAAACAGTTAGAACCCCAGACCCTGGTATCAACAGGACTAGTGATCCATTCTCTTTTGATGAATTCTCTACTGTTTGGAAGCCGAATGGATCTCAGCTTCTCTCTCCCCTAACTGATTAAAAGATTATAATGAAAGTGTACATAAGTGTAATCGTATACAGTCCCCAACCGAGCAAAAATTGATAATTTTGCATGTTGTGAAATTGGCAAATAATATTATATTTTTTTAATTTTTTCTAAATGCTTCCACAAAAACATTTCTATTGCGAGATTATCACATGAAAAGGAAATTATTAAACTAATTTCAGCAAAATAAGTGAAATAATTAAAGATGAAAATTCATCAACAAGTCAGTCTTCTTTCCATTGTGGAGGAGGGGGGTGCGTGGGGAGGCTGTGCAGGCCAGGTCAGCCTTTGTTGATGGGCGCCCCTTCCCCCAAATTACCGTGTCAGCAGGCAATGCTAGGAGGTCAAATTGTCAAATAGCCGTTCAAGAGCACCTGCAATCAGAGGAAGTGCAGGTCTGCTCGTTTTCAAAAACACATTTCGAAAAGCAAATTATTCTCTTGCTGCAAAGATCAATAAAGCTACTCCGGTAAGGCGAGCTGTTAGAATGATCTTCAGATGGGGATCTAGACACGGTAACACAGTAATATTCTCTGCATATGTAAGGTACACTTTCAGTGTGCGACTTACTTATATGTATGCTTAATTAATTCACTCAGGTGAGTAGATGACACACATTGAACTCATTTCATAAACATGCAAGCAATGTTCCCCCCTATGATTTGCGGTGTGAAAACAAAAGAGCATATTTATGAGAATTGTCACGCTGTGCAGTGCAGCAAGTTAGCTTGCTGCCTCTGCCTGCCCCCGGTCCCAGCCGCTGCTGAGCCGGTCACCTTCACCGCACGCTTCCCGCCGCTGCCTCCCTGCGGCCCCGCCCCCCTGAGAGCCCATTCGCCGCCCCGCTCCCGCCACCCAGCTGCTCCTCCCTCCCATCAGCACTCTTAAGGAGAACGCGTAGCAGCGTAGGGAGCGACCTCTGACCCTGCCTACAGGTTAGGTCGCCCCACGCCGCTGCCGCTGCCGCCTGCTCACCCTGGTCTCCTGCTGCTGTCTCCTGCTGCCAGCTGACTTGGCCTGCCCGCTTGCTGCCTCTGCCTGCCCCCGGTCCCAGCCGCTGCTGAGCCGGTCACCTTCGCCGCACTCTTCCCGCTGCTGCCTCCCTGCGGCCCCGCCCCCCTTACAGCCCATTCGCCGCCCCGCTCCCGCCACCCAGCTGCTCCTCCCTCCCATCAGCACTCTTAAGGAGAACGCGTAGCAGCGTAGGGAGCGACCTCTGACCCTGCCTACAGGTTAGGTCGCCCCCACGCCGCTGCCGCCTGCTCACCCTGGTCTCCTGCTGCTGTCTCCTGCTGCCAGCTGACTTGGCCTGCCCGCTTGCTGCCTCTGCCTGCCCCCGGTCCCAGCCGCTGCTGAGCCGGTCACCTTCGCCGCACTCTTCCCGCCGCTGCCTCCCTGCGGCCCGCCCCCCTGACAGCCCATTCGCCGCCCCGCTCCCGCCACCCAGCTGCTCCTCTCTCCCATCAACACTCTTATGCAGACCGCGAAGCGACCGCGCGCAGCGGGCGCGCCGCTGGCGCGCCGAAGTCGCGCCTAAGGCAAGCCCGTCTGCGCCCGTCCGCGCCTGGACCGCGCCCAGCGCCAGAACCCCTGGCCCCCGCGACCGCCACAACACCCGTCTCCACTACGCCACCGGAAACGTCCACGCACTCAACACCGGACGATCAAGCACCTGCTACCTGGCCGCCCCGAAACGCACCCACGAACCCTTCACCTGCCGAAACTGCAGCTACACCAGCATCCAGCCCGCCAATCAATCCAACCACCTTTGCTGCATCCTCCTAAACACCCGCTCCGCCAGGAAACACGCCGTCGAACTCTGGGACCTACTCGACACCCACACCCCTTACGTCGCCTTCCTGACCGAGACCTGGCTGAACTCCTCCTCAGCACCCGACATTGCCATAGCTATCCCGGAAAGCTACAAGATCATCCGCAAGGACCGCACCAACGGAATAGGAGGAGGAATCGCCATCATCCACAAGAACACCCTCAACATCTCGACTAACGACGCTGACACCCTCTGCACCGCCGAACACCTGCACTTCCAGATCCACACCGACCCCAACACCACCCTCAGAGGAACACTAGTCTACAGACCCCCCGGTCCCCGACCACAGTTCTGCGACTCCATCGCCGACCTCGTCAGCACGCACGCCCTCGCCTCCACGGACTACATCCTCCTCGGGGACCTGAACTTCCACCTCGAGAACAACAACGACCCCAACTCCTCCGCCCTGATCGACAACCTCGCCAACCTCGGACTCAGACAGCTCGTCACGACGCCCACCCACTCCGCCGGCCACACACTGGACCCCATCTTCTCAGCAAGCACCCACGTCTGCTTCAACCACACCACCGAACTCCACTGGACCGACCACCGCTGCATCCACTTCACCTTTCGGAAACCCGTCACACCCCACCGCACCCAACAGATGCCACGCCGCTGCTGGAGCAAAGTCACCGATAACCAGCTAACCACCACCCTCGCCCAAAGCCCACCCGCAGACCCGACCGACCCGGACGCCGCAGCCCACAACCTCAGACAATGGATCGAAAACTGCGCCAACGCCCTTTCCCCAATCAAGAAACCCTCCACCAGCCACACCAGGAAGAAAGCGAGCTGGTTCTCCCAAGACCTCCAGGCATCCAAGAAAACCTGCCGTAAGTTAGAGAAGAACTGGACCCGCGAACGAACCCCGGAAAGCTACGCAGCTCACAAGGACGCCACCCGCAACCACCACCACCTCATCAGATCCGCCAAGAGAGCCTCCTTCAAAGACCGCCTAGACAACAATGCACACAACAGCAAAGAGCTCTTCAACATTGTGAAAGAACTCTCCAACCCCAACTCCAGCGCCAACGACATCCCACCCTCGCAAGAACTGTGCGACTCACTGGCCACCTTCTTCCACAGCAAGATCACGGACATCCACGACAGCTTCAACACCGCGACCGCCCCGGCAACCACCGAAACACCCACGACCACCACTCGCACCAACCGCCTGATCTCCTGGACCAACATAGACAACAACGACACCATCAAGATCATGAACTCCGTACACTCCGGATCCCCGACAGATCCATGCCCACACCACATCTGCAACAGGGCCAGCACCGTCATCGCACCCCACCTCCGGAAGGCCATCAACAGCTCCATCGAGACAGCGACCTTCCCAGAGGACTGGAAGCACGCCGAGATCAACGCCCTACTGAAGAAACCCACGGCTGACCCCAAGGACCTCAAAAACTTCCGACCCATCTCCCTGCTCCCGTTCCCGGCGAAGGTCATCGAGAAGGCCGTCAACATACAACTAACCAGGTTCCTCGAGGAAAACAGCATTCTGGACTCGTCCCAGTCCGGATTTCGCCACAACCACAGCACCGAGACAGCCCTCCTAGCCGCCACTGACGACATCAGAACCATGCTAGACAACGGTGAAACCGCGGCCCTCATCCTCCTGGACCTGTCGGCCGCCTTCGACACGGTCTGCCACCACACCCTACGCGCACGCCTCCACGACGCAGGGATTCAAGAGAAGGCCCTGGACTGGACCACCTCCTTCCTCTCCGGTAGAACACAGAGCGACCGCCTTCCTCCCTTCCGCTCCAAAGCCACCGAGATCATCTGCGGCGTACCCCAGGGCTCATCCCTCAGCCCCACGCTGTTCAACGTCTACATAGCCCCGCTGGCCCGCATCGCCCGACTGCACAACCTCAACATCATCTCCTACGCCGACGACACCCAGCTGATCCTCTCCCTCACCAGAGACCCTCACACAGCCAAAACCAACCTCCACGAGGGAATGACGGCCGTCGCCGACTGGATGAGAAACAGCCGGCTGAAGCTGAACTCAGACACAACGGAGGTCCTCATCCTCGGGTCCACCCCCTCGGCTTGGGACGACTCCTGGTGGCCCTCCTCGCTAGGAACGGCCCCCACACCCACCGACCACGCTCGCAACCTAGGGGTCATCCTCGATTCCACCCTCTCCATGACGAAGCAGGTCAACGCCGTCTCCTCCTCCTGCTTCAACACCCTCCGTATGCTTCGCAGGATCTACAAGTGGATCCCCACCGAAACCAGAAGGACGGTCACCCAGGCTCTCGTCAGCAGCAGGCTGGATTACGGAAACGCCCTCTACGCCGGAGCCTCGGCGAAACTCCTCAAACGGCTCCAACGCATCCAGAACGCTTCAGCACGTCTGATCCTCGACATCCCGCGCCGCAGCCACATCACACCCCGCCTGAAAGACCTGCACTGGCTCCCCATCAACAAGAGGATAACCTTCAAGCTCCTCACCCACGCACACAAAGCACTCCACAACACCGGACCAGCGTACCTCAACTGCCGCCTCAACTTCTACACCCCCACCCGCCAGCTACGCTCCGCCGACCACGCCCTCGCCACCGTCCCCCGCATCCGAAGAGCAACCACCGGCGGCAGATCCTTCTCCCACCTCGCCGCCAAGACATGGAACACCCTCCCCCTCCACCTACGGCAGACACAGGACCTACTGATCTTCAGGAGACTCCTCAAGACCTGCCTATTCGAACAGTAGCAGCTCCCCCCCCTCCCCTCAGCGCCTTGAAACCCTCATGGGTAAGTAGCGCGCTTTACAAATATAATGATTGATTGATTGATTGATATTTTATGCAATGTGCCAAATAGGCATACATAGGGATTTCCAAACAAGAGTAAGTAATTTCCTTCATAAACATCAGTAACCTACACAAGTTTATTCCTACATATATATGTTATGACTGCAGAAATTGAAAATTTCTCCTTATAATGAAAACTGGCCTGAACTAGGATAACGTCTTCTGGGTGCAATTTACACCTGTTTTTGTAACGGTGACCCATAGTGGTAATCAATACCACACTGATTATTTGTGCGAATGTTTCATTCCTTGGTCCAAATTAAGCTACCCCTTCCCTTGCAAAGTTGTGACTCCCCCTTCCTCGCTATATTTAGAGTATGTACACCTTGCTTTCTATTTCGGTGCTCCACGAATGCAGAGATTAGACCATACCAAATAAATATGTTTGTGAATATCAACCCTGTCGCAGAATGCAAGGAGAGCTCTCATATTTAGCTCCTCTATGTTTGTGCACTGAAGAGAGTTAATAACTTATTAATCACATAATGTGAGGCTTCTGTTAAGAAATTACTCGGTGAAGCCATTACAAGAATAGACACACTTTTGGACAGTGTTGGTATTGTCCCAAAGAGAACATAATTCTTATGGGATATGATTATACTCTTCATGAACATTGTAGCAGCCCTGTTGAAAAGTAGTAGTACAGCTCATAAAAGTATATCTGTCCATAAAGGTTATAGCAGCCCTGCTGAGAAGTGATGATCGAATCTCTTATATTGAAGCTGACAAGATAACTCAGCAAACATCTGGTCTAGCCTGCAGGTTACAGGTTCAAAACTTCACAATACCACCTCAGACTATTTTCCTTCTGAAGTCAATAAACTAAATACCATTATGTTGGGTAATAGTAACTTCTGTTATTTAGAGCACAGTGGCAGGTATAAATACAGTATCATGGTGCAAATACTGATTCTGTGCCACTGTCATTAGATATATGGCCACCCGCTGGGAAGTGTTGGCATTGCTGAGTAAGTAGAGTAGTCCTTCTGAGGATGAGGATACTGTCCAACAAAAGCTGGACTGTCATAGTCTTATACGCCTGCCGGTAACAAGACTTTCTATAGGGCTGCTGGATCGGGTGCTGATTTGGGTGCCCCCGAGTGCCCGTTGGAGTGAGTGGGGAAGTAGAGCTAGGATTTTTGACTATGAATTGAGAGGACCACAGCCTCCACCCTTTCTTCCAGACCCAATCAGTATGTTTTTCATGCTGTAGTAGACACTGTTGTTGTTCTGGTTCCACTCAGTAAGTGAGCGGTATGGAAGTGTTGGTTGCATTTTGAATACTTACATTTGGGGACGGGAAGGAGGAGCACAGGCTAAAGTCACGCTTATAGCAAAATTAACTCAAATATTTTAAGAGCTGCTAATAAGGAAGCGTTCAAAGTGCCATTCTGTCAAGAATGCTGGCAGGAGTCTGCTCAATGTGCCAGTCTGTGAGGGATGATCACTGATGCTCAGATATGCCTGGTCTGTTTACTTTACAAGAAGACTGTTCACTGTGTGAAGATATGGGAGGAGTAGCAGAGGGTTACTCAGTGCCATGGCTGTTGCTAAATGTGCAGGGGCATGTGCATTTTACACATTAACTTTATAGTACTCATCATTCAGATCCAGCCTTTAAGGTAAATTATGTTAGTGTAAAACCTACACTCACAGGTTCACTATTACCCCACCTGTATGTAATTCACAGATTGCAATTCCAGTGTTCACATTTCAGCAGAATATATAACACACACAGCAGTGTCCGTTCTGCATGTTCCCTGTCTATAAAGCACACGTTTCCATGCTTTTCCCACCTAGCACAGTATAGAAATCTTCATTGCCTGCTCCCAAAATGTAGTGCTCAATTGCTGTAAAGGGTTCTTCCTGGCCCTGGCATGTGAAGCTTGACTACTTTGCACACGCCTGTCCATCATGTAAACAACCCGTCATCAGTTCTCAAAATGGCTCTGTTATTTAAAGCTCTACTGCCATTACACCACGAGCACAATTCAAATTCCTCACCAAAACTTTCCAGGCTCTGTATAACACTGCCCCAGCATACCTCAACAATTGCATCCTATTTGCACCCATATGGAAAACCAAATCCGTTGGTTATGCCTTCTCCTATATCGCTCCTAAAGCATGGAATGACCTGCCACTAGACAAAAAGATTCTTCCTCAATTCTTTAAATCCAGAAAAAGCTGCAGACATGGCTTTTTGAGTAGTCCGAATAGGCTCTAGGTTTGGCTAGACTCACACCTGCTCAGAGTCAGGATACCCTCCCGAATGATGGTAACTAGTCACAATATCGGAAAAAAAATATCGACTGGACAGAATATCGAGTTTTTGATATCGAATGGACAGAATATCGAATTGCCTAAAAATATAGTGGTGCAGAATATCGAAATGCAGGTAAGAAATATCGAGTTCCACAATATCGAAGTTAGTAATATCGATTTTTTTTTAGTGTTTTAAGTGTTAGTATATGTGTTAAAAGTATGTATTATTTTTGTAATGTATGTTTGAATTTTGTAAAAGTAATGAATTTTATGTTAATTAATTTTTTTGTAATTTAATTCTGTAGCGGGTTGTGGGTTTATAGGGGAATAGGGTGGGAAGTAATTTAATTATAATATATATTTTTAGCATTATTTAGAATTAATTAATTATATGTTAATTTTTTTGCGGAATTTAATTCTGTAGCGGGTTGTGGGTTTATAGGGTAATAGGGTGGGAAGTAATTTAATTGAAATTAATTAATTTATTATGTTATTACTTAATAAATTAATATTTAATAATTTACATTGTTAATTAAGGTACTTAATTTATTATTAATTAATTATTAATTGATTAATAACAATTAATAATTAATTGGTAATTATGTTAATTGTGTATTTCTCTATTAATTAATAATTAATTAGATATTAATTATTAACAATTATTTTGAAAATATGTTAATTAATTATATTGTTAATTGTAATTAGTTAATTAAATAATTGTTAATTAATTATGTTAATTTATTAATATGTTACAATATTGTAGGTGATGTTTATAGGAGGAAATGGTGGGAGGTAAATACATTTTTACAAAATAATTAATTGTTAATTAATGTTAATTATATTGCAGGAGTGGGTATATTAAATAATTCCCCTACGCTATCCAACACTTTCCTTACTGTTGCACTCACTGGAGTGGGAGTAGTAATTTTTACCCTCCCGCTATCCAACACTTTCCCTACTGTTGCACTCACTGGAGTGGGAAGAGTAAGTTTTTACCCTCCCGCTATCCAACACTTTCCCTACTGTTGCACTCACTGGAGTGGGAATAGTAATTTTTACCCACCCGCTATCCAACACTTTCCCTACTGTTGAACTCACTGGAGTGGGAATAGTAATTTTTACCCTCCCGCTATCCAACGCTTTCCCTACTGTTGCACTCACTGGAGTGGGAATAGTAATTTTTACCCTCCCGCTATCCAACGCTTTCCCTACTGTTGCACTCACTGGAGTGGGAATAGTAATTTTTACCCTCCCGCTATCCAACTCTTTCCCTACTGTTGCACTCACTGGAGTGGGAATAGTAATTTTTACCCTCCCGCTATCCAACGCTTTCCCTACTGTTGCACTCACTGGAGTGGGAATAGTAATTTTTATCCTCCCGCTATCCAACGCTTTCCCTACTGTTGCACTCACTGGAGTGGGAATAGTAATTTTTACCCTCCCGCTATCCAATGCTTTCCCTACTGTTGCACTCACTGGATTGGGAATAGTAAATTTTATCCTCCCGCTATCCAACACTAAAAATATTGATTATTTTTTAATATTATTAAGTTAATATATATGTATTAAAAAATAAAAATGCATGTTTTTTTTTACTTACATTAATTATTTATTAATTTTAAGGTTATTTAAGTATTTTTAAGTATGTTTTACTTAATTATATTTATTATTTTATTAATTTTGCATTACTTTTAAGACATTTAAAAAAGTCGATATTTTAACAAACTATATTATTTACAACGATATTTAGGATTCGATATTTTTGTACTTACCTGTTTGTAGATAGGAATTCGAAATTCTGGTAGTCGATATTTTGTCACCGATATTTTTGTAGGTCGATATTTAGCTCCTCGATATTCTGTCAGTGATTCCCGAATGATAGTGTGTTCTGCAAATTTGCATAACATAACATGCAATGACTTGACATTACATAACATAACAACAGGAGTGTTTCACTGTTCCCTTGTACCTGATCTCTCTAGCAAAGTCCTAGACTGCTAAACTGGGGATGCAACGAACACCTACGTTTATCTCTAATCAAGTGTTGTTACGGGCCCATCACTAGATAATGCAAAGGCATTTTTGGCAGCTCACAATCAAGTGCAAGGGAGCAGCTATTTATTCATGCCCCCCGGGTGGGAAACCTTCTGACAATCATGGTAAAATTCAAGCAATTTCTAATAACTGAGATGGTTTGTTTTACTCTCTGTATCATGTGGAGGGTGTGAGATACTGTTAATAACAACACAACGGCTGATGCCTTGGCTTATTAGATAGACACGGTTCCATTGACCTGAGTGAATGAAATTCCACCCTCTGCATCTCAAGAATGTGATTCTGTCCTGATGCTTCTACTACCTGTAACCACATAGATCTGCTATTGATCCCTGTGTTGTTTTGCCTGTGAAGCTTTAGGTTCCCAATGCCAATTCTCCTAGGCCTGCCAGGAAGCAGGACTCCTGAAGGGCAGAGACGGACTGGATACCCCCCTCCCATGGACAAATGAAAGGTCTCCCCAGAAACACCAGCCTGGAAAAAGGAATGCTTGAGTTGTGTGTACCCAAAACAAATCCACACATATAATGCTTACTCTCTTTTCCACTTCCACATCCCTATTTGCCTTGGGATAGCCTGCGAAAATGCACTTTGGATCAATTAGGCAGCTACCTATATTGGATTTTGATTTTCTCTCCAATTTCTTCAAATGTGAATAAGTGCAGGGACTCTTCTTTTCAACATATTACTAATTTCTTTAATGATTGATAATAACACATCAGATACTTCCCAAAATACAAGGAGTGAAGCTTTTAAGGCATTTCTTCGAGGCATATACATATACTTTATGTCCAATGAAAATAAAGCGTTTACTGCAAATATTGCTGATCTTTCCAAATATATTTCTAAATATGAACAACTTTTTACATTTTCCAGTGATAACTCTTATAAATTTAAACTACAAACATTGAGATATGTATTCAATAGATTGTTCAGTAAAAGAGCGGGAACACAAGTTTTTCCAAAGATAAGGGATGCCTTTCACACCGGTTTACCTGCCCGCATTTTGCCAAAGTTCCTTTGAGGTCCTGCTGGGGTGGGACTTTGTCCACCAGGACCCCCTGTGGCATATGAGGGACCAGACGTACCTGTTATGCGCTGAAAAGAGCTAGACATTTCCCACGGCGCCAGATGCCTTTCACAGCCGTTTCCCTGCCTGTATTTTGCCAAAGCTCCTTTGAGGCCCTGTTTGGGTGAGACTTCATCCCCCTACATCCCCTGTGGCATAGGAGGGGCCGAACGCACCTGAAACGTGCTGAAAATCGCTCGACATTTCCCACAGTGCAGAATGTGCGCAGGACGCTCCTGTGCCTGGGCGCCATGCTCTTGACTGAATAAGGCCGGGCAGGGCCCACCCTCTAATGAGGATCCTCGATTAGCTGCAGCCCCTGAGTGCTTCAATTTCCATACACAGCACAGGTAAATGTAAAACTATTGGATGTACCACAGTTCCCTGCAGGACGACTAGCATAGATACTATGCTCGAACAAGCCTTGGGTGTTGTCACAAACGAAATTGCCTTAACGGAGCGCAGATTATCCATGGAAAAAGGGAGGGGACTAGTTGACATGGCTAGTGGCTCTGGCATATTTGTGGGTGATTTGCGAGACTCTGAGAAGGAAGGAATTCCTAGGGCTGACACAGAGGTATGCATGCCCAGCAGTAACAATGCAGACTGCACCCTGTTAGTTGCTCAGGACAATGTGAGTCTGAGCTCGGTGTCACCTAGCACATCGAGTGCTAACTCCCCTCCTGAACCGGCTGTGAAGTGCAAAAAGACCAGCAGCTGCGCACCCAGGCCTAAATCTCAATTTAGCCAGACTAAACCCAGCAAGAGGGCAGATCATTTTGATATGGATTTCCCCAGAATTGAGGAAATAAGTAAAAAATTCCCCACCCTTCTGCATGAGCAACTCAGCCCAATTAAGGAGTGATTGAGCACCTTGGAGGCCCAAATAGCTAGTTAGGCTAAACTTATCCTGCAGACTATTAACCATAATAGCACTAAAGGTCGCAACGACACGCATGACTGCTGTTTCGAGCAACAGAAAAAGAGGGGGCTTATTTGCTCCCTGAGAACAACAGAAAATCAGAATGCAATCCCTTCTGCACCTGTTATGACCTCCAGGTCTAATCTTAGCACCAAGGCCCTTGCTGCTTCAGAACAAGCCATGCTACATTTTATCTTTTTTTGTGGCTTTCATAAAATATTTACTAATATGTTTTTAACCTCTTTTATGAAGTCCAGAAAACTGAGACATTGTAACCAGGCTTACCATTTTTTCCAGCAGCTACACGATGATGAGACCTATTTTTATGTAAGCTCCTTTTTACGTGCTGCAATACGATCGCGGGGTACAAGACACCTTCAAAGGCTGCCTCAAACCGAACACATTTTTTAACTGAACTGATAAGGATAAACTTTACTACACCTCTAATAAATTGGGTACATTACTGGCTAATTATTTGAGAGTTCAAAAGCAAAAACCCAAATCCATGCAATAAGATCCTCCAGTGGGAAATTACTTACCAGATCAAAGAACATTGCCAATGAGTTTTTATCTTTTTATAAAAATCTATACACTAATGATTCAATGATGTCTTACCAAACTATTGATGATTTTATAACTTCCTCTGGTTTACCAAAAAATTCTCCACCACACAAATTGGCATTAGAAAAATTGTTTCTCGACAAGAATCTAATGTGGCTATCAAATCCCTCAATTTGGGTAAATCCCCAGGCACAGAAGGTATTCCAGGTGAATTTTATGACGAACATTTTAGCTCCCATTTTAATTCAGTTGTATCAGGAATACTCTCACAAAGCTACAATAGACTGGTCATTTGGAAATGCCTTGTTAGTCGTTCTCCCCAAACCACACACAGATCCTCTATCTGTTGTTGATTAAGGACATATCTCTCTTCTTAATCGTGATTATAACATTTATACGGAAATACTTGCAAATAGATTGTCTATAATTCTTCCTTCAATTATTCATTATGGTCAAACTGGTTTTATGAAGGTTAGATTTTCCTTGTATAACAGTAGGATTGTTTGTCATGTCCTAGCGAATGTTATGAAATCTCCTTTTCCTTTGGGACTTATGGCCTTAGATGCTGGAAAAGCCTTTGATAAAATTCACTGGCAATTCCTATTCAAACCTTTATGACACAGATTTTTTTTAGCAATTTTTTTACTGCTGTACAGGTGGAAGCATTATACACAGTATCGATTACCACAAACAGTAGAGTATGAAAACAGAGCAATACAAAGGACCAGCCAGGTCACATCCAAAGTGGACCATGAATGGGCACCTACACATTTTAGGTATAAGAAAACATCGTACAACCACCCTCCCTACCCCACCTGTATAAACCCAGCTCACCACCCCCCGGTGTCAACCAATCACATTATAGTACTGAGTCTGCCCTGCAGAAACACAGAGAGAAAGGTCACACCATGGTACACTACCCACAGAGCTCAGCGACAGCCACGCCATTGACATGTCAAAGCCCAGCCCAGGGGTCGACTATACAACCAAAGCCTTCAAAACCCAGTGGGCAAATTGTGAGCAACAAAACCCTCAAAGAGCCCTCATGGCGGGTGGGTGTCATCCTGAATATTAATTTTAAACTGTTCCAACAATATATCCCAGACTTGTGATATGTTATACTTCCGGAAACCCACCCATCCCTCTTTATGCAACAGAGTACTCTTCGTGTGGCCCCACAAAATAAACGCCTGGGACCAAGCAGCAATGGAGGGGGCGGTAGACTGGTTCCACCTCATAGTGACCGCCTGGCTTGGTAAAAGGTGGGCTAGGTCCAGGAATCTAGTAGCAGGCCGGTCAAAAGATGAGTGAACGAAAAGGCCAAGAAGCAAGCCCATTGGGGAGTCGGGAATGACAAGGCCAGTCATGGTTGTCAGAACCTTGAGAATCTTGGCCCAATAACATCGCAGGGAGGGGCGAGGCACATACCATGTGAAGAAGGTTCCCCCGGGCAGGGCACTATGAGGACAAATCGGGCTGATTTCGGAAAAATCCTACAGAGTGTAGCTGACGTAAGATAGACCCTGTTGAGGATATTAAAATGCATATACTGCAACTGGGCCCCACAAGACTCCCTGAGGGGATAGGCAAGTATCTGATGCCAATCGGAGTCATGCAAAGCACAGGTGAGGTCCCCCTCCATGGCTGTCCAAAGCACCACATGGATCTGGTCCCGCTGTTGCAGGAAGGCTCTGTGGAGTCATCAAATGAGCTTGCCCAACGTACCTGCAGTGTGGAGGATTTGGAAACCTTTGTGTGCGGATGGCGCTACATCCCGGAGGAGAAATAACTGCCATAAAGAACAATTAATACATTCATATGGCGGGTCTGGTGGCTTAGTAGACTAATGTGTCCACTGTAGGGGTCTGTGTTCGTCCTCATGGCCACAGGTTCAAATCCCACTGGGTACACTCAGCCTTTCATCCTTCTGAGGCCAATAAAATGAGTATTCTTGAGTTGGGTAACAACAAGCATCTGTTATTCAGTGCCAAGATACCCTTCTAGGTGAAAGTGCGCTCTACAAATACATATTTTATGTCATGAATTGCCCACGCAGGAGGTCCCACTCAGATACTAAGTTAGCGAAGATAATCAGCTCCCCGTTCTGGAAGAGGTCCCCCACCGTGGAAGTGCCCCCTCATGCCAAGTTCGCAGGTGACTGAGCCGTAACTGAGCCATGGTGTTCGGGAGGCGTGCAAAAGGGATAGCCGGTGCAAAAGGGGTGTCCCCTACTGTCAGTTTACCCACCCTAGCTAAACACGCCGTGGTCACTCAAAACAGACCCATGGATGGAACAGTAAGTCATGTGGAGGAGTAAAGAGCGTAATGCAACAGGCCATTCCGGAAGTCTCTATTAGACAGCCCCATCTCATGGAGAGAGCTGCCCGCCGATTATCAGGCCACTCATTGCTGCTGAACCACTAAATAATAGCATTCAAAATCCAGGAGTGCAGGTCCCCCCCCGCCTCCACCCACAGTCTCAAGTGCAACACAGCGGTGACCAGCACCCCAAAAAAAAAAGGAACTAGGAATGAAAAGAGGAAGGTTAACAAAATAATAGAAGACAGTACCATCATCTTCGCCACGTCCACCCTCCGAATCACTGACAGAGGTAGAGATTCCCATAACACTATCTGGGAACATAGGGCACATGTAGCTTTCCCCAGGTTGCCTTCTAATAGATTCACCGGTGAGTGATAGACCTGAATCCCAAGGTAGCGGAACCTCATATCTTCGAATGACAGGAAGGGATCAAGGGGGTGCAGCAAAGAGTGCGGTCAAGGAGATTGGAGCAGTAAAAAACAGGATTGAACCCAGTTGACCTGGAGGCCAGAAACAACTGCGAACTCAGTAAGTATATGCATGAGAGAAGACAGGTTCACAGAGACATCCCGCTTGTAAAACAGTAAATTGTCGGCATACAACGCACTCATGTGTATCCAGCCATGGATCAGAATACGCCACTCCAACCCACGCTGATGCATACACACCACCAATGGTTCCATGGTTCCGAGCAGTCAGAGCAGCGAATAGGAATCTACTGATGCCACTTAGGGCCTATGCCACAATGACGCAACACACAATGCATATAGTCCCAGCGGAGGGAATCAAAAGCCTTTTCCAGGTCCAGCACAATACACATTATGGCAAGAAAGGAAGAGGATGATTCCTCTTAAACATGTCATAAACGACGAAGATTATACAAGGTGTTACGAGGCGGAACAAAGTCTGCCTGGTCCTCATGTAGGAGTACAGGCAAATGTGGAAGCAGCTGGGTAGCCAGAATCTTGGGCAAGATCTTATAATCGGTGTTGAGAATGGAAAGTGGACAATCGGAGTCAAAGTCCTCAGGTCTTTATGAGATTGCAATAAGGTGGTAATAAGCATGGCGTTAAGAGATGGTGGGAGAGAACCAGCATCGTAACAGGTCTGGAACAAAGATTGAAACTTGGGCGCTAGTGCCATAGTAAAGTGTATATAAAATTCGGCAGGCAAGCCATCGGAGTCCAGCACCTTGCCCCTTGACAAGTCCTTCAAACAAGTGTCAGGATTCCTGGCACAGCTTACTTCTCTTGACTATCACAATATACTGGCATGACTCTTATCATTCCTCCCAAAATTTATGAATGAACAAACGTCTTGTACCCTGAGCACATCACATTCCCCACTGCCGGAGATGACATGATGGCGTCCGCACTACGAGACTCAATGATAAAGGGTCCATGACTTGTGGCGCACTGGGTTAGTGGCACCCGATGCACTGCGGCTGGCACGGGCCTACCGCCACGGGACGATGACTTGTGGCGCACTGGGTTAGTGGCACCCGCTACACTGCGGCTGGCAGGGGCCTACCGCCACATGACGATGACTTGCGTTGCACAGGGTCAGTGGCACCCACTGCACTGCGGCTGGCAGGGGCCTACCACCACGTGACGATGACTTGCGTTGCACAGGGTCAGTGGCACCCGCTGCACTGCGGCTGGCAGGGGCCTACCGCCACGTGACGAGGACTTGCGTTGCACAGGGTCAGTGGCACCCGCTGCACTGCGGCTGGCAGGGGCCTACCGCCACGTGACAATGACTTGCACCTGAAGAGCTGAGCGGGTGTGCAGCCTGCGATGATGCGTAGGCCTCGATGAGCCATCCTGCTAATCGTGGTTCGATTTGAATTGTGAGTCCTGCTGGACCATAGTGCATGCCGAAGGCAGCAGTCAGCACAAACATGACTCCGCGGTGCGGTGCCGCAGGGTGCGCTGGGGGCCTGTGGCACGGAATCCAGCGATCGGCTGAGGAGGATGCACCAGCACGTGGTGGGCCCTCTTGGAGACACGCCGGTGGCGGCAGGTGAGCATTGAGGCCTGGGTGCGCAGGGGCGGCCAGTCATCGCTGGGCGGAGGACCGGTCTGGGGACCAGGGCTGGGGTGCAGCAGGCGCACAGGATCGCTCAGGCACCACCAGTCACGGTGGCGGACTCGTGGCTGGGTGGGGGGCGCCACCCTTGCTGACACGACCCAGCATGCGATGACGTGATGTGCGCAGGTTGGTTTGGGACATAGCCACCTCATCTCCAGAGTGTATGTGCCCGTTGAAGGTGGTCGGCCACGTATGTGTAGGCCTATGGACAGGTTGTGGCGGAGACTGATACACACGCAGTAGTCACTTTGGTGGCGGATTTGTGACGTGTGCATTCCCACAGTTGTGAGTTGGGGGATTGTGGAGGTGAGGTGTGTGGTGTGTTCAGTTGGTACTTGCCGATGGGCAGTGCATTTCCATGGGGGCCATCCTCAAAGCGCTGGTTGGTGGCGGACATGTGGGAATCATGCACACTGCCTCTCGAAATACTCGACGTGACAGGAGTTTTCCTGATGGCCGCGTGAATAGGCCTGCGACTGAGCGCGCTACACTCCATATACCTTGGTTCTTGAAGGGGACAGTTATCTTCAGATATCAAATATTTCTCAGACTCTGCGATCGAAATAAGTATTTAAGAAAGTACGGACCGATTTGGGCGAATACCCGTTGGAATGCCCCCCTTTCTCGACGTTGTGGACCACTCGCTTGCCCTGAAGAAGCCCGCAAGGGTGAAACGCGTTGGCTGCTGTGTATTTTAAATATTGAATAAAAGGATCTACAACACCACCTAGTTAAAGAATGACTATTTCTGTCATCGCAGTCATCTTTCTGCTGTGGGATTAAAACCCTAAGAATGTTTGCCTTTACAATAATGCCTCTCTCATCTCTTGTGTTCACACACTGCCTGGGGCGTTTGCGACGACATTGGTGGACATGCCACGGTGGTCCACTTTTGTATGCACAGTGATGGCATGCGTGTGGTTGCTGTTGCGGTGATTGTGTGCAGTGTCGGCAGGGGGCACAAGTCGTACACGTGTGCTGTGAATTGCCCCCAACACGTGCGTGATGCCAGCTATGGCGTAGTTCCCTTGCGTGGTCTCAAGATGTTCCTGCGCAGTGAGGGGCAGGGGTATCGAGCTGACACACACCTTGATGCTTTCAGGTATGATGAGTCCTGCATGATGTGACTGTAACAGCAGTTCGTGTGGTCGTTACCTTCCTCTTCATTCCTACGACGGTTACGGCCACACGAACTTCTGTTACGGTCTTCTCATGCATGGTCTATCATGCCTGTGAGCATTTTGGTTTGTCCAAGTGCAGTACACTGTACCAGATTAGGCATGTGACTATACGGAAGTTTGACCATTGTCACCATTTCTCCCACAGGTTTCTGAAGACACATTGCCCTGTTGAAGTTCCCCGTTGTGAATGGAACGCGTTGGCTGAGCTTTTTGTTTTGTTTGTTTGTGTATTTGTAATAAAGTTCTGTTTTTACACTACTGTTGACTACTGGACTTCATGACCTGGCGCACCCACATTTCGGTTACTACGATCTTGGGTCTGGGGCACGGAGGCGTCTAGCACGGCTGGCATTGGGGTTGGTTGCGCAGGTACACCACTAATTGGAACTATCGTGTGGTGCGGATACAGGGGCTCGCCGTTGCTTTTGTGGACATGCATCCATGACATGTGTGAGGGAGTTTGATGGGGCTGGATGTGAGACTCCTCCGACTCCGGCAGTTGTTGGTTGGAAGGTACCAGGGGCCAACAGGTGCAGCACAGCCAGCAGCTTTGTCTGCGGGGGATGTAGGTTGTCCGCTGTGTTGGTGCCGTCAGCCTGCGGGCAATGTGGGTCAGGATGCGGAGGATGGCTGTCCTTTTGAGCCTGTGTTGGCCAATGGCTTCCTCTGGCGTTGAGTCTCTGGGGCTGGTGCGTTTTAGGGTCGTCCGCTGTCCTGCACTTCCTAGGTGGTAATCCGGGGGGGGTGTTACGGGGGGGCCTGGGAGTGTTGGCGGTGGGTGTTGTGGCCCTCTTGGGTCTCTGAGCTGCATGATCAGTAGCTCCATGACATGTGTTGGTCTTCAGATGTGGCTCTGGGCTGGGCTCCCTTTCATACTGCAGGTAGTCGTCCTGCTTAACACCAGCAAAAGGCAGGTGTTAAATCCCTGCAGCTAACGCGCCTTATCGCCTGTTCTTGTTTCGCATCGCAGATCTGACTGGTCGTTGAGAATCTCGCGAAGTGGTGTTTTCGTGTGTTTTTGCATGGGAACGCCTACTCTGCATATCATTAGCGTTAGTTGTCGCACTCATCCGTGGCGATGTTTTTTGCGGTTGCTATCGCAGGAAAACTGGCGGTGTCGGCAGTTTGCACCAGCTTGTGAATGGGGCGATGACTCTATCGCCACGTTTGCGGTGCTAAAGTGCCGATAAATCGGCGATGACTCCTTGAGAATATGCCCCTTAGTCTCCTAATGCGGAGGTGCATGTCCAATTACTCCTCTGACCGCGGCTATGATCTCAGGGCTTGCGCCTATCCAGTCAGAAAGCCTGTACCTTTGTGTAGCTTCTCCCCCGCTACTCATCGTTTGGTTCCTAAGCTGCGGGGCTCAGCTTTCACTTGCATGGGCTTCCCCTATTGGGTCCCCTTTTGCCTCAGTCATTGGATTCTTCAATGATTCCACCATCCCAGCCCATGCTCTATCTGCCTCCAGAGCTTTATCACAATCAGTTTTCTTAGCTACTCGCAACCTTACTGCCCCCTCACATTCTGCCCATTTTATGAATTCCTTTTTCCATCTAAGTATGTTAGGGCCCCCCCTTGATTTCCAGTGACTAGTAATGTCTCTCTTTGCTAGTACCAGGCCTAGGTCCTGGAACTTACTTGTTATCTTATTTTTAGCCATATGAGGAAACCAGTGTAACAGACAATATCCAGGTCTTGCTGCCACTTCTTTTTCTGTCACATCTGCTAGGGTTGTAGTCACTTCCTCCCAGAAGGCTCCCAGTTTCAGGCAACTCCAGAACATGTGTGGAAGTTCTACTCCTTCTGCATTGCAGGGTGGGCAAGCCGCTGTTTGTGTGTTAAAATATCTATTAATTTGACCCGGGGTGAGCTATGCTCTGTGCAGGATGTAAAAATGCACCAGTTGAAATCTGGCATTTCTGCTACTCTTCCATGCTCTTTCCACTAGTTCTCTCCACGTTTTCTCAGCTATGGGTTTGCCTAAATCTTCTTCTCATCTCTGGTGCAGTTTACTCAGGGGAGGGAGCGTCTCATGCGTGAGTCGCCTGTAAAGCGAGGTGACTGCCTTGAAAGTTCCTGCTGCAGTTACCACATATCGACATCCCGCCGACGTCAGTGGTTCCGTGAGTCCCCCCTCCAAAGTTTTCATATTGCTGCTGTGAGGGCAGTGTGTAACAGGAAGTCCCCCCCAGGTATGTCATATCGCTCTCTAAGGTTGTTAAATGGGATCAAGTTACCTTCCTCATATAAATCCCCCACTGTGGACACTCCTAGCTGCCCCCAGATCTCCAGCCTGCGCCAGTCCCCCCCATGCGGGAACGCCTCGCAGATAATCAGTGGGATCTCCGGGGCATAGGGGCACCTAGTCTTAGATCTTTGTAGGCTCCTATTCCAGCACTTACGAGCCATTTTTAGTTCTGTGGTCTTTTCTCGATCTTGAATGGGGAGTCGCAATACCACTCGCGACAGTAGTCTCAGGCTTGGCATCGTATCCTCTTGTTTCACAAATCCTCTTACTCGGCTCGCCACCCATTTCGTGAGCCACTGTAACTGTGCCGCTAGGTAATAGTATTCAAAATCAGGTGCCGCCAGCCCTCCCTCTACTCTTGGCCTCGTAAGTGTGGTGAGTGCTACTTTTCGCCTACCCGTTTCCCATAAAAACACAGTCATCATTGTTTTTAGTTGATTAAACATTCATTCCGGGATCCAAACCGGCAGCACCCCAAAATAATATAGGAGCCTTTGTAAGGTCACCATCTTCAATAGGGCGACTCTGCCTGCTCCCGATATGGGAAGAGTCCCCCAGAAGTCAAAACTAGCTTTCACGCCCCTCAAGGCTCTCCCTAAATTGCCTTCTAGTAAATCCCCTTGGGTGTGGTGTATCTGAGTTCCCAGGTATGTTAAGCATCGGTTCTACCACTGGACTCCCTCTGTCTTCTGGGGTCCCACCCTGCCCTCCTTGGTAGGGAAGAGGCATGATTTTGGCCAGTTCACCCTGAGACCCGCCACCCTCTCCAACCCTGTTAGGAGTTCCCTGGCCACCCGGAGGTCCCCTCCCGCATCGGTCAAGAACGACAATAGGTCATCTGCGTATAATGCAATATGATGCGTTTGTCCAATTACTTCTAGTCCTCGGTAATGATGCCCTGTCCTAGCTCTGGCTGCCAGCGGCTCCATAGCTAGGGCAAACAGCGGGGGTGAAAATGGGCTCCCCTGCCGCGTCCCCGGTCCACAGGCATTAGAAATAAGCTTGCCCATCTTAACTCTAGCCATAGAGTCCTTATACAATAGAGCTGTCCACCCTACAAATTCAGACCCCAGTCCAAACTTCCTCATCACTCGGAAGAGATAAGACCATTCAAGACTATCAAAGGCCTTCTCTATATCTACTGCGAAGATGGTCGCCTCCTCCTTGCAATATGAATCAGCCTCAAGTATGTGCAGCAACCTTCTAACATTTAATGCAGTGTTACTGGTGGGGATAAAGCCTGCCTGGTCTTGATGTATGAGTGTTGCCATATGTGGGAGAAGGCGGGCGGCCAGAATCTTACTAAAAATGTTATAGTCTAAATTGAGCATAGAGAGTGGTCTATATGCCGTTCTGTCACATGAAGATTTCCCGGGTTTTAACAGAGGGATAATTACTGCCTCCCTGGTTGAACCAGGGAGTGTTCCCTCTTGCTTTGCTTGATTATATATTTCTACTAGTCTGGGACCCAGCAACTCAATATACGCGGAGTAAAACTCCACTGGGAGTCCATCTGTCCCTGACGTTTTGTTTCTGGCCCTAGCTTTAATGGCCCCCCTCACCTCACTCAATTCTATATCTCTTCCCAGGGCCTCTGCTTCTTCCTCCGATATTGCTGGCAACTCAATGTTGCCCATAAACTCATCTATTTCTTCATTTGTGGGGGATATTCTACTTTTGTATAATCTTGTATAATATTCCAGGAAAATATCATTAATATCTTGTTGTCGATGTCGGATCTCTCCCTCATGCCCCCTCATTTCTAATATAACCGATCCTCTCCAAGCCGGGCTAGCCAGCCAGGCTAGCAGTGCCCCAGATTTGTCCCTTTCAGAGTGGGCTTGAATCATATAGTTCTTATAATCAAAACAATGCAACCGCTCCACCTGCTCGGCTACTGCTTCCTTAGCTGCTAGGAGCTCCTCCTGCCTATCTCTCCTTTCAGGCCTCTCTCTCTCTGGGTCTCGGAGTCGCTGTTCAGTTGGCAGGGTGTCCCTCATAAGCACCTTCCTTACTCCCACTGCCTCTGAGATGCATCTTCCTCGTATTAGAGCCTTAAAGGCCTCCCACTCAATTAGTTTGTTCATAGCTGTCCCATCGTTCTCCTCAAAATATTGCCCGATTGCAGTGCGTATCATCGCCTGGAAGACTTGGTTCTCCAGCGTCTCAGGCCTCAGGCCCCAGGTCGGAATTTTGGGCCTCTTTCGGGACCAGATCAGACCCAGCAATAGCGGGTTATGGTCTGAGATCGTTCTGGCTAGATACTCACTGATCTTTACACATTCATGTACGTCAGGGGAGCATAGGATAGAGTCTAACCTGACATGTAACTCATGCAGTGCCGAGAAAAATGAGTAATCTCCATCCTCTGGGTGCTGCGCCCTCCAGGTATCCACCAATCCCCACTGCTGTTGCCAGTTTCTTAGCACTTCTGCTATTTTATGCATGTGAGAATCTGGGAGAGGCGGGTGGGAATGATCCAGCCCCACGTCTGTAATGCAATTAAAATCCCCCCCTATTATCACCGACCCTATCAGCGCTGGAGCCAGCGGTCTGGAAAGATGTGCTAGAAACGAGGTTTGATTCGTGTTTGGGCCATAGACGCTACCCAGCGTTACATCTTTACCATCCAACTTTCCCAACAATATGACATACCTCCCGTCAGGGTCTAGCATTTGCTTGGTACACTGAAATGGTACTCCCGCCCTCACCCATATCAGGACTCCCCTGGCAAATGCTGAGTAATTTGTATAATACACTTGGCCCCTCCATCCACGCTGTAGCGCACCTCCCTCTTTCGCCGTTATATGTGTCTCTTGTAACATAGCGATTTGCGACCCCCTCCTCACTAAGTACGCATGAATTCTGTGGCGCCTCGACATGGTATGCATCCCTGCACGTTCCATGATATACATTTAAGGTCTATAGGGGATGCCATTGTATTGGTCTCGCCCATTCTCCATCGGCTTCCCTACCCTTAACACGCCTGGCCCCCAAAAACAAACCCTTAATTAAACAAGAACCCCAACTCCCCCTCCCCAGGACAGGTACAGGTAGTTCAGCTCCCATCCAAACACAAACAGAGTTACAAGTAAGGTTCCTTATGATCTTGGGGTTATGTGGCTTACCCACCGGGTCCCGGAGCACCGCCAGCCCATGCCTCCCATTAGTATGTCCTGATCGTCGGCCCCGGTTCACATATTGATTATCTTTTTTCTTCCCATTAGGAGTCTCATCCTCAGCTTCGCGCCCACTGTCTCAGGTCCGCGTTCCAGTGGTGCATATGACTGCTTGACATTCTCTTCTCTCCCTCTCTACACAATTTCGTTCACAGACTTGGGCGTAATCTTTGGCAGTTCTGCCTCTGAATCTTCATTTGCACTTTTGACCAGCAAGCCATCGGATCTATCTGCTTCTTGTCCATTCCTGCTTGATCTAGGACTAGAGCCTCCATGGCTAAGCTCTACCACCGCTTGCAGAGCTTTGCAGCGTTCGGATCTGACTTCCATTGAGGAGGGCGCCCGTGCCGCACTCTTGCCCTTATGTCTTGTCATCGGCCCTGGATCCGGTGAAGAATTCCGCCCTTCATGTCCTGGTCCAGAATCCAACCATTCCCAGGCTTCTTGTGGTGAGTTAAAAAATTGTACTCCTGTTTTGCCAACTACTCTCAGTCTCGCTGGGAATAACATAGAGTAAGGGAACTGTAATTGCCACAATTTCTTTTTGACTGCTAGGAACGAAGCTCTTTGTCGTTGTACTTCTCTAGTGAAGTCTGGGAATATCATTACTTTGCTGTTGTCCACCTGCAATTCTTGTTTTTGGCGGGCCCGGCGGAGAATGTGGTCTCGGTCTCTGTAGTGTAGGAGCCGCGCCACTATGGGCCGAGGGGGGGGGGGAAGGTCTGGGGGGCCTGGTCAGGACCCTGTGAGCCCTCTCCAGGGCATAAAAAGGCAAGATGCCCTCCGGTGCTACTACAGTTCTGATCCAGTCTTTGAGGAATTACACCATGTCCATTCCCTCTGCCCTCTCAGGCATTCCCACTATGCTTAGATTATTTCTACGAGACCTCCCCTCGCTATCTTCTGCCCTTACTTCCAGTACCTTCACCTTGGCTTCAATGTCTCTAAGCGACTGTTGTAAGGCTGTCACCGTCGTGGGGAGATCATTGAGTGTCTTTTCAGTGGTAGCCACTCTTTCTTTTAGTTTGCGGTGGTCATTCTTCAGTAGGTTCAAATCTGTTCCAATTGCGTATATTTTCGTTTCTAGGGCCTCCCTGGAGGCCGTAGTGGCTTGCATAATGTCTGCCAAAGTGGGCCACGTAGTTATGGCGTCCCTCCCCGATTCCATACTCTCTTCGTCATCATCCGTCTGAGCTCCGGCCCCCCCATGCTGAGGACACCGTAACCCTTTCTTTTAGAGACTTTTCCCATCCTGCTCGTTGGGTCCTTACCCCCACAGGGTTGGTACTCACTGGCAGAGAAGGTGGCCCCCAGGCAGTGTCCACAGCCTCTCAGTTTACTAATGGGCCGCTTTCCACATTGTTCTTTGGTGCGCTACTGATTACAATCTCGTTCCTCACAGCAGCAGTCTGCACTGAGCTTATGCCTCGTTGGTTGCCTGGTTTATCGATCAGAATGCGCTCTATTGGCTACACCACTCGTGCGGGTCTCCTGTGCCCTTTCTGTCCAGCACTATCATCCACGTCTTCCCTTGGCCACTCCCAAGCCATTGCTCCTCTCCTCAGCTGTCTCAGGCCTTATGGGGTGCACGCGCCAGTTAGTTCTCGAGCTGCCGCCTATTCGCCTGTGTCTGCGCACTCTGCGCTTACATTATTTTTCTGCACTGCTCGGTTTTGGGGCTTCTCTCATCTCCCAATGTGGGGTCCTGCTCACATAAGCCCGCCTGGTTATTAAATTGTTGTCTTCCCCTGCCCGGAGTCCCCCACGCCCCACTGATTTGCTGCCTCTTGGGCCTTCCAGTTCCTGGCCTGTTTCTGAGCTTGGGGCTGGTGTTCACCACCGGAGGAATCTCCCCCACCGTCAGTCTCCACTAATCCCTCTTACCGGCGTTGGGGCCGACGGGGCTCTGTCGTCTGGTTTTTCAAGACACCCACTTGAATAGTTGCAGTCTCTGCCACCTTTTCGTCCCTTTCGCACCCTCCGTGCCGTCCAGCAGATGTCTTTGCTCTGCAGCATTGTACTCAGTCCGCTCCGGTGCACCGTAGCGGATCACTCGGTTACGCGCCCAACCCTCTCTTCGGCCGGCTCTTGGAGCGCACCTCTGTATTTCCAAGGCACTTTCCCTTACTTCTGTGCTGGTATTTGTCTGCTCTGGCTTCTCCTCCCTCACGCTGGCCTTCGGGACTCTCCGCCTCCTCACGTCGCGGCTGCCATCTTGTCCTGCACTACTCGGTTTTCCTTTTCAAATCGGGCTATTTCGCCGCGATTAACGCCTGCCGCTCCTGTTTTTCTTGGGCAGCTTTACCCTGGGATGTTCAGCCTCACGGATCTCCCTAAGTTAAAGTGCCCGGAGCTCAGGATTATTATAAACGAGGGATATGCCGGCCGGAGCCCCGTGGAACGCTCCCGACTACATCGGCGTCAAGCCACGCCCCTCGTCCTGCATTAGTTTTGCATTAGTCTTGCATCTGGATGCATTAGTCTTGCACCTGGATGGGAAAAAAAAAGAAGAAAAGGAGAGACGCATTAACATACTTGATTTTACTACGCGCTGAACTTAGTCACAACATCGCGCTGCAAACAAATGTAACCGGTGTTTTTGTTCAACTTGTACATACTGTTGGCAGGGCTTTGCCAGAGAGGACTTGGGTGAAGCTAAACCTGCCAAATTAGCTTGTGGGGTTGATGCTGAAATCATGCTCACTACTGTTTCGAGAACTTTGATGAAGGGGCCTCTACAGATAATCTAAATTAAAAAAAAACAACAAGAAAAATAAAGGTTGGTTAAGATATGAAAAGTTTTTGTGAGGTGATACCTTAAGAGATAGAGTTAATACTAGACTACAGCCTTATTATTTGTTTGTTTATAAGTACTATATCTGCCGGAACCATTCATCAGACTGCTGTGAATGCCTGCTGCAGTGTTGCTGTTGAGTAGACGAGCCAAAGCATCTTTGACTCTACACACTCTCTCCATCCCAACCCCCTTCCCCCTTGAATTGCCACCGGAGCAGTGTCTCCTCCTGTAAACCGAGGGCAAGTCTCGGGAGGATTCGTAAACAAGCATCGCAGCCCCATTGGAATCATCTGGGATCCAGGTAGGTGGCTTATGACAACAAGAGACAGTCTCCTGGCTAGCCGTTCAATGGGAGAAAGCAAGCCACGGGATCCTCAGTGAAGAAGACCTGGAGGAGAAACCGGGGTCGGGGATGCATAGAATGACTGTTAATAATCATGGAAAGTGACATTATAGAATATTGAGTGTGAGCAACTTTGACAAACTGAAGATGAATAAGTAGTGGAGTAGGTTCAAGGTAACGGGTCGAGACCAGTTTGCCAGTAGGTGGCCGGATTTGCCACCTTCATTATGTTTTCTTGCGACATACGTGGCATGATCATGAAAGCAAATAATTTTGAGTATATCAAAGAAGGCAGCCTGCGCTCCTTTCAGGGCATCTAATGTCCCCATGTCAACCACCACCATCCATTGTGCCATCTCCAGAGCCGGCTCCACCTCCAGAACCTTTTACGACAAAATCCGACCCCGACCAAAGTTTTCATACAAATCCCTCTGGTAACCACCTTAAAGGAGTCCTATTTGACCAACAGCGAGGAAGCCGTCCCGTATTAACCTTGAAGAAGGTGTTAATGTGGTCGAGCAGCGTCTGCTGAAAGACCGCGTCCTCCAGCATCGTGGGCGATAGTCGCCAAGTGGGAATTAGAAAGGGAGGTGCCCCCCAAGCCAATTTCATCAGTAACAAGTTATCGGTAGAGAGCAGCCAGGGACGAAAACCCAGGGATGATCACCGATAAAGGGCACAACTGTATGGACAGATGCCGAACAAACAAAATGGTCCAGGCGAGAGTGCAGTTTGTGAACTGGATAATAAAAAGAAAAATTGCTGCATGTCGAGCATTTTATGCGCAAAGTGTCATCCAGGGACCAGTGGGTGCAGGCCGATGCAGTCCCAAAGGCCGGTCTGGCCTGCTCTCTCCAGTGCCCCACGGGCCGCACTAGGGGTGGCCGCGCCTTATGTAGAAGCTGCAGCCTAATCCCAGTTACGGGCCATGGGGAATGCAGAGGAGCACACTCACCCCGCAGAACCAGGTCCTCCAGTTGCCGAGGGACTGCCAACAGCTAAGCGATACACAGGGCAGTCGCCGCGGGCTGGCCTAGGCCGAGCAGGAACGCCACGTCGCAAGGCCAAGCAGCTGCACCGCCCCGGCTTAGTGCTCCGGGCTGAGCGAAGCACTCCTCTGGGATTTTGGGCGCTGCCTCCGGTGTTCAGAGGGCACAGGCACAGCGGTGTCACAATCTGCCTTAGAAGGTTGCCCCTGGCTCCGGTGTATGTATCAATATCGTCGCGGGGCTGGGGAGCTGCTTGTCTACGTTTCCGCCATGTTTGGCGGTTATTCTTATAAATCTACAGTGAGTTCTGTCAGGAAACACAATTGTTTTGCGTAATTAAGGTGTTCCACCCATACACCTAAATATAGACAATTAAATGATCAATACCACCACTGTGGTCAGTCAATATTAACTCTTGGAGAAATCAATCAAATATATATATAAGTTATACATGAGAATGAGACAACCAGTCTCATAAATGGCTGTTATACAAAAGATGGCAAGTGACTTTTGTGACAGAGTGATATGATGTAAACAAATAAAATTGTGGCAACAAAAATCAACAAATGACATAGACGTAGTACAAGATAACACAAATTTTGTTTCTGGTTAGTTATTCAAATCTACTGGATTGTACTGGATGTAATCTCTATTCTTCCTGAGATCCATTACATCCCTGAGTACCACTTGTTCAAAAGCCAATATCTTATGTGACATTTGATGAGATGGCAGTGTAAACGTGCAAGGAGGTCTTAGGTCAGTTGCAGCATTCTGCCTTGCTTGTGAGGGACTAGGATTTTTGGTGTAATAATGCCTCAAGTGTGTTTTTCTAAAACATTGCTGTAATTCAACCTTGATGTTGAAACTCTTAGGTGGTAAAGTAGTTACAAATCATAAGCCTTTCGCTAGAATCTCCTTATCACTCTTAGTAAGTGTGTAGCTCAAGAGATTGATGATTGGATTCCTGAGGCCAGTGAGTGAGGTTACCATCTGTAAACCTGTGTCTGGGTGTGTATCTCCCCGTGGTTCTCCTGGGGGAAGAATCTGACTCCTCTCCTCTCTTGGCACATCATGTTCCTCCCTCTGTTCCAAACCCTGTCCCCATCCAAGTTCCTACCCCACCCAAGGTCCTGCCCCCTCCCTCTGTGGGGCATCCATATTCTGTCCACTAAAAATGTCTTCAAATTAAGGTCCTGGTGGCTCGGGCTCTGGTTGTATGTCTGCCCACCTGTACTGGTGCCAGGTTGTTCCGTATCTCTCTCTGAACCACTTGATACTGAGGAGTTTGAGAAGGTGGTGAAACATCTGGGTGTCTGCATCTGTAGGTGTACCTTCCCTAACTAGCCTTCTGGTAATATTCTTCAGAGAGGTAGGGATATGTTACTTTTTTGTCGTATGCCCTGATGTCCTTGGCTAATTTATCTAGTTTACAGGACTGTGTGATGGTATTAAGCTCTACACTTGTTTTTTCTACTCTTTCCAGTGCCTCCTTAGCATTGCTCAATGCTCCATCCTCAAGGATTTCTTTCTTGAGGTCCGCTATCTCCTTATTTAAATTCTTGATGCACTCAAGTGTTGTCTCCACCCCTAGCACCATCCAGTGCCTGGAATAATTATTAGCAACAAAACTAAAACCTTCACAGAATTTAGGAACTTCAATAAATGTTTCAGGTTCATTCCTCACCTGGAGGCTTTTAGGGAGAATGTTGGATTGTAAATATTTAGTTAATAGATGTCTGTGTAACCTGGTTTGTACCAATTTTTTCTCAAGCTTCTCAAACTTTGACAATTTTGCATTTAGTGTAGTGTTCAAGGGTGCGACTGTTGTACCCTGGCCCTGTTATAAGAAAGGTGGCAGTCGACCCAAAAAAGTGCAGTACCTATACCGTTGTCTCACAAAGTATTTGTTTGTAGTTCCAAGAGTATACCTTCCACTGTCTCCACTCCCTGTAAGCTCCCTTTGCCAAAAGATGCCACCCCAAGCTAGGGGAAATTAATGAATATGAACAACAAAGGTGCACCACATTTACAACAAATAACAATAATTGATCATTTCAAAATGGGTTAAGAGCATTGCTCCTCACATTGGGCCTGAGAGGGACACTTTTTCGGTTTCCTGCTTGGCCAATTGAAGTGCTAGATGTTGAGCGGATCTGCCTTTTTCTTTCGATCCATTTGAGAAAAAATATATGGACTTTGGAATATGTGATGGAGGAGATGTCTCTATTTTTCTAAACACCTTGCCCTGAAGAAGTCTATTTTTTACGTGGACAAAACGCGTTGGCTGCCTTTTTTTGCTGTGTACATGTGAAGCAACCTTAAGAAAAAGACAATAAAAGACACATTTCTTTACCGATTTTGAAATGATCAATTATTGTTATTTGTTGTAAATGTGGTTCACTTCTGTGGTTCATATTCGTTAATCACGCTGGCCCTATATAAGTTTATTTATATACTCTACACTGTAAGACAATGTCTCTTTTTTTGACATGTTACAGTGGATAAAACAATGAATAAAGGAAAAATACCATCGCAGGTATGCGCCTGCACCTTTATCCCATTAATGACAATGGGACAGCCCTGCGTCCCTCAGAACCTGGGTATAAATCTACAGTGAGTTCTGTCAGGAAATGCAATTTCTTTGCACAATTAAGGTGCTCCAGCCATACACCTCCATTAACTTATCAATACTACCACTGTGGTCAATATTAACTCTTGGAGAGATCAATCAATGATGTAACACAAAACACATAAGTCTGTAATCACTTGATATATTCATGTTCATATATCCAAGTTATACATGAGAATGAGACAACCAGTCTCATAAATGGCTGTTATACAAAGGATTATGAGTGACTTTTGTGACAGAGTGATATGATGTGAAAAAAATAAAATGTGACAACAAAAATCAACAAATGACATAGACAAAGTGCAAGATAACACAAATTTTGTTTCAGGTCTGTTATTCGAATCTCATCAGCTCAGCATAATCAAGCCTATTGCACAGAAAGCACGTTCTTGAGGCTTGTTGCCTAGTGTACGGATCCGTAGTGATAATATCGCTGATATTTCGACCCTGGAGGTATGTGTTCATGCAGAAGCATCACAACGGGTCTTCCTCAGGACTATGGAATAGTTAATAGCCAGTGTAATGAAAATTATATGAACAAAGTCAGACTATGTGTGACGTTCAATGTGCTGCAGAGGACCACACTCATCCCGCAGACCCGGGTCCTCATGTACCCAAGGGCCTGCCAACAACCAAGCCAATACAAGTGGCAGCCACTGCAGGCTGGTTCAGGCAAAGCGGGAAAGCCATGCCGCAAGGCCGAGCAGCTGCGCGGCTGTTGCTCAGAGATCTGGGCCGAGCGAAGTGCACCTCCGGGAATTTGGGCCCTGCTCCCGGGCGTTCAGAGGGGCCAGGCTCAGCGGAATCGCAATCTGCCTTAGAATGTTGCACCAGTGGGTGTATCAGAATTGTCGCGAGGCTGGGGAACTGCTTCTCTACATGGCCGCCATGTTTGGCGGTCAGACCATGCCACCAGCTGTGCAGGGAATCTTAAAGTCAATACTTTAGATGTCCTTCAGTTTCTGAAGCAATTCTCTGCTGTTTCTTTGAGATAGGCATGCACCAGCTGAAATACACTGTGTTGCTGTAAAACTGAAGTCTAGGACTAAACCAATAACAGCAGTCCTGTCCTAACTTTTATACATCAGAGGAAAAAGAGGAGAAAGAATGCCGTGAGCAGAGAGAGGAGTTTGTCCCTTTATGCACTAGACTTGAGGTGGAGCCAACAGAGACATTTGCCGAGGACATGCTTAGGAGAAAGAGCCTCACCAAGACCAGAGGACTGTCAGCACAGCTGATCAATGTTACTCAGAAGCAAGAACTCTAATGATCATGACAAAGGAATCAGCAGTAGAAGTATGTCCCTGGTATGTATGCCACTTCCCCAGTTCTGATGCTTTGTGTGTTTGTATATCTGCCTCTTGCAGTTTGGGATATGGCAATCTGGGCATTTGTTTTGGTGGCATATGGGAATGTGTTTGAGGATGCACAATTCACTCCTGAATTCATACCAGAACCCCTTAGAATACTATGGTTCCCTGCACCCTTTCTCCATGTCCTACTGAAACTAAGGTAACTATCTTGCACCTGCACCTTCTAAGGTACTGCATGTCATGGCTTGTTACAGGAACTCTCCCCGACTCCCATTCACGTCTGGTCCTGGACTGTATTGGCTGTCCCCGTTCATTCTGTGCTTGGGGTATTTCCACTCACGATGTCATCTGCAGTGCATAACAGGAGTCATGCTGCTGAGGATTAAGGCTGTCACATATGCGTTAACCAGTTGTTACATGCGGCCACCCAAAATCTTTGAATGTATGGCTTATCTGAGTGGCAGGTTATAACAGGATTTGATGATCTACTGCAGGATTCAAGGATCCCAGAATTCAAGGATCCCACGGGAAGGAAGCTGGTCAGTTCCTAGTAGTTCCCACAGCAACATTCGGATCTATAAGTTTCCGGTGGCTTGAGTCTAACAGTGCACATTTTGAGATAAATTAAATGCTCCAGATGTGTCTAGACTTTGTAATCTGTAATTTCAGATAATGTATTTCTCAAGTCCCTATAGCCTATTAGATAAAAGAAGAATGTATGTTCAGAGATGTTTGCAGGCCCGAAATGGTCTTTTTGTGTATTGGACATTTCCCCCAGAGGCTAGGATGGTGGGGACCGGTTTTACTGCTTGGGGCTGGCTCTGTTGCTGGGGCCCAAGTCTGCAGCATTTCCTGCCTGCAGTGCTTAGCTCTCCACTTTAATAACAATAATGCAAAACAGATGGTTTTACAGCATGGCCATTCACACCATTATTACTTCAAACCATTTGAAAAACAGAGGGGCCTCGTTTATGGCATTTTGACGTAGGGGAGCGCAGCAAGGCACCTTGCTGTGCTGCCCTATGCCAAAATGAAAGGGGAGGAATGCACTGTATTTAATCCTGTCCTTTCGACCTGCGCTCGCACCATTCCTGCAGGCTAGCACCAATATAGGTGCCCTTGCCCCATGGTGCAAGGGTGCCTCCGTTGCATGCAGGATTGTTTTTGTACAGGAAGGGGCACCTTCCTGCACAAAAACAATCCTACAAGGCATTTTCTTCTTTCTATGTGTGCTGCAGATTGCAGCACAGATGAAAAGAGGAAAACCTAGGAGAAATAAACATATTTCTCCTTGCCACTCCTCACCTTGGGAGACATATGGATTAGGCGCTTCCCAGGTTTATATGTTTTTGTAAATCTGGGGCAGCATCAAATTCCATAGTTGTTGCGTGGGAAAACCCATCGCAACGTCCATAGAATGCCTCCCGGGCACAGAGTAAGGTGATGCAGAGAATCACCTTGCTCATGATTTATGAGGCCACTCAAAGCCGCGCAGGGTGGCTTTGTGAGGCTTCATAAATCTTTATGAGAGCTCTGCATCACGCATGTACCACTTAAGGTGGTGCAAAAGTGACGCAGGGCTCTCATAAATAAGCCCCAGGTTGTGCAAGAGAAAGATAGAAATGGGAAGACGGGATGGTAGAAAATGCAAATGGAAAGACAAAGATATAAAGAAAGCTAGATATTGAAAAACAAGCACAGCAAGAAGATGGATACTGAAAGAAAAAGAAAAGAAAGGGGAAAGAAAAACGAAAATGGAATAATTGAAGGAATGAGTACAATTTGAAAGAAATGATTGAAAGAAGTGAGAAAGTAACAAAGAATGGGATGAAACAAGAATGAAGTACATTAGAGGAAATGAAAGTGAAAAGAAAAAGAGCCAAAGAAACAAAAGGAGAAAAAATGGAAAAACAAAGAAAAAAAGAAAAGGAGAAAATGGAAAAAAATACAAAAGAAAGGTTATTGAAGCAGTCATAGAAAGAGAAGCGGACAAAAAAAACGACCACTAGTTGAACACGAGGGTGGACTGAGAAATATAGAAGCGCGAAAATGGGGTGAGGAGAGAAGACACCTGCATGGACAGATAAACTAAAAGCAAGCTGCAAGGGGAAATGAGAATGATGGTGGGGATGGTGGGGATCGAAGAGGGATAAGAAGCATGCCAAGAAATGTGATGCCAGAGGGTATAAACATGATGGTGCAAACAGTTAGGCCCTGGTTATGAGTTTGCCGGTGTTTTCTCCCCCTACGCAAACCTCTGTTACATAGGGATCAGAATTCTGAGTTAGGATGATATTTTCTGCTCCTTTTAATGACTAGGTGCATTATTTACCTTATGCATCGTAAAAGTTTGGCATAACAAACCTACTGGAATTCAACAGGGGAAAACAGTACGGTATTTACCTTGAGATGCAGATTTTGGTGCGTAAAGCATTGAACTATGCATGTTGTTTCTCAAAAACATATGATAGGTTCTATTAACCACACCCTCTAAATTCCGAACACCGGGGAGTTTGATTTTTTTACAAGTATGATCAGTCTGGCAATTGTTAAGAAGCATGCAAAAAGTTCAAGGGTGAAATTTGCAAAGCACCCACGTCAAGAAGTTTTCATTCCAAAGAACCACTGATGCTGATTGGGAGAGACTTTTTCACACTATCGCGTACATGTCCAGGGGTCGAAACGTCGACGCATAATTATCAAGTGTTAATGTTCACCCAGAACAATCAGGAATAACTAGGCCATTAGTTGGGTTGAAACATATTTTCACTTACCTCACACTGTGTTTAAATGTATGTCTTGAATATATGTTCATTTGTGATGTATATATTGTGCTGTGATTTGTAAATATATTTCTTTGTTTTCACTTCTCGTCACCAATTTGTTGATAAGTGTAATTGTATATCATATATCTGTGTGTGCATATATATGTTTTGTTCTCATTTATGAGTACACAACTATCACCTAATTTGTTATAAAATCATATATTGATTCAGAATTGCATGAGTTTCTTTCGTTTGGACTTAAAATTGGACATATTTCATCAAATGATAGTCTCATCTTAGTAGAGGGACCAAGTATACAAATAATTTAGACGCTCCTTAAAGCTAATAGGTGGCAGAACCACTGTTCACTTAATGTACGAATCCCCAGGTTCTGCACATAACCGGGTTACCCCATTGCTTTATATTAGCCAGTAGACACTGTACCATATTTAAAACTGAAAAATAGTATTTTTTTTAAATGTGAAAAATTTAGAGTGAAGAAAAATGTGAAACATTAAGTCTTAATGTTTTTCTCCACTTTCAGTTAAGCCAATTACGTCTTAATATTTTATGAAGCATGTTTTTTCAACTTTAAATTCCTCGCATTTAAACAAATGGCTGTATTTTTCTGTTATAATTATGGCACTCTCTACGTCAAAGTGAAAGGGCAAAAATGCATTGGGGCAGATTTACAAGCCCCTTACGCCACTTTTGCGCCGCCGTTGCGTCACTTTTGTGACGCAGCGGCGGCACAAATCATGCGCCATGCTGCGGGGGGTTTACAACGTGACACATCTAGGGAGATGCGTCACGTTGTAAAGCCCTGCGCCACATGAAACCTGCGTCAGGTTTCATGTGGGCGTGCCGGCGCAGGGGGGGGCGTTCCTGCGCAAGGAAGCCCCGTAAAAGTGACGCAGTGAAATCTACAAGATTTCACGGAGTCACTTGTACGTCCCTGCTGCGTCAAATCCTTACGCCTGCTTCAAGCAGGCGTAAGGAGTGACGCAGCATGTTAGGTATAGGGCACCCCTGAGCAGTACTGGAGTTACGTCGCACTTGCGACACGACTCCAGTACTACGCCACCCTTCCGCCGACAGATGCGTCACGCATCTGTTTATCCTTGCGCCATGATGCGCCGCATTGTAAATGCGGCGCATCTGTGGTGGCGCAAGGGTAAACTTGCGTCACGCATCTTCCCTGGCGCATCCTTGCTGATTTGCAGGGATGCGCCAGGGAACGTAAATCTGCCCCATTGTATTTTCCCAATACGGTGCAATCCTGTCCTTTCTCTTTTGACTGGTGCCGTTTCGGCAGCGTAGCACCAATGCAGGCACCTTTGCACCATGGTGCAGGGGTGCCTGTTTTTGTAGGCAGGATTGTTTTTGTGCAGGAAAAGGCACCTTCCTGCACAAAAACAATCCTGGGAGGCAGATTCCTCCTTCTGTGTGTGATGCAGAATGAAGCACACATAGAAAGAGGAAATACCAAGGACAAAAAAAGATATTTCTCCTCGTTACACCTGTCCTGGGGAGGCGTAAGGCTTTGATGCATTCCCAGCTTTACAAGTCCTTGCACTGTGTTGTCTTACTCAAGATTTATGAGGCCATTTAAAGCCACGCAGGGTGACTTTGTGTGGCTTCATAAATCTGACTCAGAGCCTTGTGTCACACATGTACCACTCTGCGTGGTACAAACATGAGGCAAGTCTTTCATAAATATGCCCCTAAGTGAACTCTTAGGGGCATCAGTTGGCGCTGGTGACCTGTTGACCTTGGTGGTTCTGCTACGCACTGTTAATGAACCTCTTCTAGTCGTACTTTGATCACCACAGTTACACAGATGTAACACAAGTTGCTGTCTTCGATGGTTGCCGTTTCCTTTTGCTTCCTGCTGTCTTCCACAATCAGAGTTCATTTGCTTTACATTGCATGACTCGAGGCTTGTGGTTGCCCATACATGAGAGCATTTTCTCCTCCGAACATTGCTTATTCGGTTGGAGTTTACTTCATAACACTAAGCCACACAACAAGACGCTTTTCTTCTGGTAGTTTCAGTCTCCGCTTCTCACTAAACCTATTGTGGTTTTAAGCTGTAACCTCAGACAGGATATCCAGGTTTGAAGGCAGAACAGGCTTCCTGCTCTTTCTCCTTTTTCCACTCATCTTACCTCATTCCCTTAATTTACTTTGTCTGATGGCAGTGTTGGCTTGATTAATAGTGCTCTTTTTGCCCAGAATGCAATGCATGTTTTTGTTCCCTTTGAAGCAACAAGGCCGAGCAGTGCATATTTGAATGTATTACTCTCTTGGGCGGGTAGAGGGTCAGTGGCTAATGCGAGGCATAGCCCTGGGCACGGCATGAGCTAAAGTTGTCAAAATAAATTAGTTAAAGAAGCGGCCATGTTTTTTTTAAACCCGTACCAGCCATTGTAAAAATGGGAACAGAAAGGGTTTGCTGCATGATGTCTGGGTGCTTTCGTTTATGTGATGTTTTTAGATGAGATATTTTCTCAGATGGCATGAAAAATAGTACCAATAACGGGAAATGCTTTGTCAAGTGCCTACCTTATAGTCTCCTAGGAAATTTAGATAAACCTTTACCCAATTAGAATTTATGTTGTGTGACTAAACATTGCTTTCTTGGGTACATTTGCTGGTTTTGAAAGTGGTTTTGTTTAATGACTTTTCGCACAATAATAATAAACATGAAAATGCTTTGAATCACTTTAAAACTTCTATTCACTAAAGCTTAAAGTGTTATTTACACACGTACGCTTTCAATGTCTGGGTCTGTGTGTATTTTGGTTCTGCCTCACAGTAGGTTCCTGCAAACACTTGTGGCGCTGAAGCGCTGTGTAAGTAAACACATACCCGAGTAAACAAGTAATAACTCCTCGTGACTAAGTGTCCTTTATTTTATAGAATGTATATTGATGAAGGAGAAACTATTTGAGCTCCTTCTAGCTTTCATAGTTGTCACCATGAGCCTCATTAATGTGCAGTTACTGACAGTCTTCAAGAGGCACACACACAGGAGTGATTTATTTGCGTTTTATATAGCGCTGTGTAGACCCAAGTGTATCAGAGCGCTTTACATGTTTTGAGAATAAGTTTACAAAAAGTATACCCAGCAGGTACCATTCACACAGCCTCTCAAGCCAAGAATACTCAAATTAAATCTATTTTAATTCCTAAGTACAAGATGATTTTGAATCTGCTGAATATCCATTTTTTTCTTTCATTGTGTACACGGCCGCTGCCTGAAAACTAAAACGGTATATATGAGACATATAGCATATATGTTCTGACTTGGCATTGTGTATGTTGTACCATCATTGTGTGCACAATAACCCCTGGGGTTATAATACATAGGGGCCTATTACGATCTCGGTCGGAAAACCTCCAACCTTAGGTCTGAGACTTTCAAACCGAGATCATCGGTTTCAATTCCGACCCGCTGATTACAATACAGCTGGTCAGAATTGAAACCAGCTGGTCATTCCAGCTGGATTCCGACGAAGCCAGCCCGTAATCCATATGGACGGCGTTTTACGCCATCTGGATTACGATGCAAGGTTTCCGACAGGCTTTCCATGCTGGGCTTTCTGAAATGGAAATTCCTGTTGGAAAGCGTGTTTGGGGGCCCCTATGGTGCCCCTGCCGATCCCTGCACCTTGTGGCAGGCACCTTGAGGTGCAGGGATTAACACAATCTCCCATTTCTCTGTGGGAGCTTGCGTTATGGCTGGTTTACGGCCATAATACAAGCTCCCATAGAGAAATGGGAGTATGCGACCGCACCATGTGTGCTTGCATCGTAATAGTGGTGTCAGGACCGCCGACTGGAGGTCGGTCGGTCCTGAGACCGCGACGGTGTTGGGCGGACTCAAGTCCGCCCGACATCGTAATTGAGCCCATAATGTACCGCAGCCTTTGATACCCTATCTCCTCTGAGACTGGTGGAACGGCTCAAGGAGATAGGGATTGGGGGCAGGGCCCTCAAGTTACTTACCTCCTTCCTCAGTGATCGGACACAGATAGTGAAAATGGGTCAATTCCACTCGGCCCCTAACCAGTTGTTATGTGGAGTCCCGCAAGGCTCCTCTCTGAGCCCGACCCCTTTTAACATTTATGTCGCCCCACTGGCAAGGGTTGTAAGATCCTTTGGATTGAAGGTACTGTCCTACGCCGATGACACGCAAATTATGGTGTCTATTACTCACAGCGTTAGGGAATCTGCTACAAACTTTAAAAATTGTATGCAAACAGTCTCCTCTTGGATGGTTGAGAACTATCTTAAACTTAACGGGGAAAAAACAGAGGTCCTGATTTTTGGAAACCAACAGGATATCTGGTCAAATGACTGGTGGCCAGATACGCTTGGTTGCTGTCCTTGTCCTGTATCCCAGGGTAAAAACTTAGGGGTTATTGTGGACAATTCTCTCTCTTTGAGTCTGCAGATTAACAGAACGGTGTCCACCTGCTTTGGGATTATCAGGATCCTCAGGAAAATTTCCCATTTCCTTTCGTTCACCTCCCGAAAACAGGCAGTGATTGCCTTAGTGATGTCCAGATTGGACTACTGTAATGCCCTTTATCTGGGCATTAACAAGGGCCTTGTTCGTCGTCTGCAGCTGGTGCAGAATGCAGCAGCCAGGCTGGTGATGGACCTTCCGAAATACCACCCTATCTCGGCCTCCCTCAGCAAGCTGCATTGGCTTCCTTTAAATCAAAGAATTTTGTTCAAAGCACTATGCCTTACAGAAGGGACTAAGACCCGTAGAAACAATAGTCCTTGTAAAATTGACAATGTTGAGGTTGAGTGATGAAGAAAAACAGATATGGATAGGGACCCATATGATAATGCGAAAAGGACATCCCATCCTCGTCGCCAAAAACTTGTAGTGATTGAGTCAGGTACGCAAGATGAGTTTCAAGTAGTTTTATTCAAGATGGTACAATAGACCCCACCAGGAGCAGCCAGCATGCTGCTCAGCCCAGTCAACTGTGAAGATTTGACTCCTAACATTCTGTAGGATGACATCATAGCAAGGTTCCACAGAGAGAGCAAGAATAACATTGGAGTCAAGATACAACATATTGCTTTTGGGTTATGTGGTGTTTTTCCCCATTTACGTATGTTGGACACAACACTTCTTTGCTTTCAGTGTCCCTACACTGGTTGCTTTCTGAAGCTCGGGTGAGTAGTCGCTCACCGGTGTTATGTACTGCTTAGTACATCTCTTAATTTCCTTCGTGGGATCATATTTGTTTTCTAATACTATCTCCAAAATGTGTTGGGTTTGCATTTTACTGTGCTCTCACTATCCCTTACACAAGGGTTGGTCCTAAACGTTTTTTTTTTTTTTTTGGTTTCCAATTGGTTTATGGACCCTAGGTATACACCATGTAGGTACACGCTATCATGGTACACGCCGTCAAGAGTCCATGCATGCTATAAGTTTCCCTACACGGGAATCGCAGGGGATTTTAGTCCCATCTACTCATTGTACTTTCGTTCAAGTCTCACATGTGCACAATTTTATTCTGTCTTCCCCCTGGGAGCTATGCGAGGGTTTTAGTCCTTTTCGCATTACTATATGGGTTCCTACCCATATCTGTTTGTTGACATCGCTCAACCTCTCTGCATTATTATATGGGTTCTTACCCATATCTGTTTGGTGACTTCGCTCAACCTCTTTTTGTTTTCACGATGTCAATTTTACAAGGACTATCGTTTCTATGGGGCTTAGTCCCATCTGTTACTGCTTTAATCCTTCATCTTTTAAGGGTTTTCTTTCGGGTTATACTCCTCCCGAACCTCACATATAGTTATGTTTTCATTTTATTGAACTTTTTATTATTAATATGCACTGTTGTCTTTACATTATATTTTGTTATTATGTATTGATGATGGTGTTTGACTTGGGTGAGGATTTACTTTTTCTCATCTTCCTTGTTTTCTTTCTTCTTTTCTGTTCCTTTTGTGATGTTTTCTCCTGGTGCCTCGTGTGGATTCTGAGCTTTCCTCGGCTTTTCTGCCGTGTTTTCTTTCCCTGTGTTTTCCACATCCTGTTGTCCTGAGTTTTTTTGGTTCACTCCTCTTCTGCCTTTTTACATTACTGTTCTGGCCAGTGGGTATGTTTTGTGGCAGTTATTCGTGGTTCTTTTTCTCCTTTTCTCTGACCATGTTATTTCGTTCTTTTTCTTTTGTGTACAGAAGGGAGGATGGTTCTTATATCTTGGTTTGCCTCTCTTCTTTGCTTCTCTTTTCCTTTTCTGATGCTCTCTTCTTTCAATGGTTTCTTGTTTCTGATTTCCTCCGTTTCTCCTCATCTTTGGTTCTTCTTTCTTGTTCCTCATTGTTGTTTTATTTATATATAGAAGAAAGGGGGATATGTTGTATCTTGACTCCAATGTTATTCTTGCTCTCTCTGTGGAACCTTGCTATGATGTCATCCTACAGAATGTTAGGAGTCAAATCTTCACAGTTGACTGGGCTGAGCAGCATGCTGGCTGCTCCTGGTGGGGTCTATTGTACCATCTTGAATAAAACTACTTGAAACCCATCTTGCGTACCTGACTCTATCACTACACTTACCCATAAGGCTTTTTATGGTCTAGGCCCGGATTCTATCAAAGGGCTGTTCCAGCGCTATGTTCCCACGGTAAACAGACATAATATCGAAACAAAAATATCGAATGGACACAATATCGAGTCTAAAATATAGAATGGACATAATATCGAATGGACATAATATAGTCGTTAAAAATATCGAAATTAAGGTAAGTAATATCGATAGTTAAAATATCGAAGTACATAATATAGGCATTAAAAAATATCGAATTTTTAATAATATTGAATTTTTTCTAAGTGTATTGTATGTTAGTATATGTGTTAAAAGTGTATATTAGTTGTTGTAATGTATGTTTAATTTTTTAAAAGCAATGAATTTTATGTTATTTAATTTTTGCGTAATTTAATTCCGTAGCGGGTAGTGGGTTTATAGGGGAATAGGGTGGGAAGTAATTTAATTAAAATTAAGTACATATTAAGAAATATTAATTGGTATTGATAATTAATTTATTGTTAATTAATTATTAATTGGTAATTAAATTTTATTAATTGAAATTGCTTTTAATTGATTAAATGGTAATTATGTTAATTCAATTAATTAAATAGTTGTAGCGGGATGTGGCTTTATAGGGAATAGGGTGGGAAGTAATTTAATTAAAATTAAGTACATATTAATAAATATTAATTGGTATTGATAATTAATTTATTGTTAATTAATTATTAATTGGTAATTTCATTTTATTAATTGGTAATTTTTTTAATTGATTAAATGGTAATTATGTTAATTCTATTAATTAAATAGTTGTAGCGGGATGTGGGTTTATAGGGGAATAGGGTGGGAAGTAATTTAATTGAAATTAAGTACATATTAATAAATATTAATTGGTATTGATAATTACTTCATTGTTAATTAATTATTAATTGGTAATTACATTTTGATAATTGGTAATTTTTTTTAAATTCATTAATTGGTAATTAGTGTTATTAATAATATTTATTAGTATTGATAATTAATTATTTTTTAGTAAAATATTAAAATATTACTTTCCCTACTGTTGCACTCTCTGGAGTGGGAATAGTAATTATTACCCCTACGCTATCCAACTCTTTCCCTACTGTTGCACTCTCTGGAGTGGGAATAGTAATTATTACCCCTACGCTATCCAACGCTTTCCCTACTGTTGCACTCTCTGGAGTTGGAATAGTAATTATTACCCCTACGCTATCCAACGCTTTCCCTACTGTTGCACTCACTGTAGTGGGAATAGTAATTTTTACCCCTACGCTATCCAACTCTTTCCCTACTGTTGCACTCTCTGGAGTGGGAATAGTAATTATTACCCCTACGCTATCCAACGCTTTCCCTACTGTTGCACTCACTGGAGTGGGAATAGTAATTTTTACCCCTACGCTATCCAACTCTTTCCCTACTGTTGCACTCTCTGGAGTGGGAATAGTAATTATTACCACTACGCTATCCAACGCTTTCCCTACTGTTGCACTCTCTGGAGTGGGAATAGTAATTTTTACTCCTACGCTATCCAATGCTTTCCCTACTGTTGCACTGTCTGGAGTGGGAATAGTAATTTTTACCCTCCCGCTATCCAACGCTTTCCCTACTGTTGCACTGACTGAAGTGGTAATAGTAAATTTTACCGTCCCGCTATCCTACGCTAAAAATATTGAATATTTTTTATAAATATTACGTTAATATATTTATGTATTAAAAAATTAAAATGTATGTTTATTTTTTTTAAGTTACATTAATTATTTATTAATTTTAAAGTTATTTAAGTATTTTTAAGTATGTTTTAGTTAATTATATATATTATTTCATTAATTTTACATTACTTTTCATACATTTAAAAAATTCGATATTTTGACTGACTATATTTTTTACAACTATATTTTGGAGTCGATATTTTTGTACTTACCTGTTTGTAGATAGGGAGTCGATATTTTGGCATTCGATATTTTTACTTCGATATTGTTGTAGGTCGATATTCTTGTTATCGATATTCTGTCAGTGATCCGTTCCCACCAAGCAGCTTAGATCAGCTAGTAAAAATCTTCTGACAGTCCCAAGGTTCAAGAAATCTAGATGGGGAGGCAAGGCGTTCTCCATTGTTGCTGCTAGGCTATGGAACTCCCTTCCTGGCGATCTCTCGGGACAAACGTCTCATTCTCTCTTCCGCAAGGCTCTGAAGACTTGGCTCTTCACAGAGATATCAATATGAGCCTTACTTTATTTCTGTATGACAGTCCCTCCTGTAGCGCATTGACGCCTCTGGGCTAAGTTTGAGCTTTAAAAGTCTAATATTCATTCATTCATTCATAATGTCAGACAATGCTGACCCTTTTTAAAATAAAAATTTTCATAATATAACCAATCCTTACACAATGGCACTCATTCTCAACCATTTGCAAATCATACAGCTAGATTGTGAACACGTAATATTGCTTCCAGGCGCATTCGTTTTCACATAGAAAACTTGAACTATTTGATTTTTACGGTATTATTATTATCGTCATCATCATCATCTTTTCTGTTATGGTGCTCATCACCGCCACTAACACATGCATCTTCTTTACTTTTTATAGTTTAGTAATGGCCTCACTACATTACTATACCCATTTATTACAGGTGATATGTGATGTTACAGCACCTACGCCAGAGCGAGCAGACAGTGAGAAAGGCAGTTTACTGAGCAGAATTAAAACCATTGTTTCAACAACAAAAGGGTTAAAGCTAGTACATCATTATCCAAAAATGAGACATTCGTAACATTATGTTAATTATTAATTTGTTTTCTTTTTGCGTTGTGGTGCTAATTACAGGAAATCAGTAATTCATCTTTATTTTTCGGCATGTTCATTGTTTATTCTTCCACACCACATACCAACCAAAAAGCTCAGTTCAGCGTTCACTTGATCAATACATGATCCATCAAGAAGGGTTGTCTGATAGAATATTGAAGCTAAAAATATCATGTGAACAGAATATTGTGTCAAAAATACTGACAACCAAAATATCGAGAAGGTAAGTGCAAATAGAAAGTATAGATATAGTATTCCTAACTCCACATCTACTTACCATGAAGATATCTATATCATCAAGGTGCATATATGTGGAGTTACATATAGTAAAACTTTGCTTACCCATAGAAACTTGCCTTCACAGTATTTTTGTCCTCGATAATCTTGACATGATATTTTGTCCACACAATATTTTGTTTTAACTCAATATTTTGTCCACACACCTCAAGAAGATGACAAGTAGGCAGACCTCAGGGAGCTAAAGAACTGAAAATATACACCAACCTCAAACCCACTCTGAGGTGTGAACCCACTACGTCCAAAATACAAATTATTGAAAATTGCTTTCAATTGAATTCCACTCATCAAGGGATGTGAGTGAAGAACATAAGATGCAACTGCTCTCCTCCCGATCAGACTCAAACTTCCCTTTCATTCCTTTTGAGTTGTACTTGTTTTTTCATCGTCTTCAGTGCTCTAAATTATTCCAAAAGCTACAAGTCGTATTTTTCAAAACCTTTAAGTAAATAAATAAGTTTATAACTTACATCCAGTTTTGAACGTAAATTTCATTAGTTGTTTAAAACAATAGTCAAAACATTTTATTGGGTGAATAATAAAATATTTTATGCCAACATTCCTACGTTTAAAAAGGCAGTATACATTGAAAGTTGGATCATACTAGATTGGGAACCAGACACCAGCACTCTCCTCCATACCCTGCTCACCATTGGCCATGGTAGGTGCCTTGTTACATGGCATTATAAGACACTCCAACAGGATCCCACAGTGGTCCTCGCACAGCTGAGAAATAAGTGGGTAGACTCTCTGGGACAGGCATTTAATTACTCAGTTTGGTTAACAATTCTTGAACATCCCCTCAGAATCCTCAGGAAGGCCCGATTGCATATTGTTTCATATTCTGTATACAACATACTTAATTCCACATAAGTTGCATCATATATACCCTACAGCGATGGACCCTTGTCCCCACTCCTAAGCACCTCAAGCAGACATCATCCTTAGGATCTGTGCATGCTCATTGTTCCAACAAGTTTGGAGGGCAGTACTGTCTGACATTTCACTTGGCTAATACACATTTATGGCTCTTAGTTTCTTCTGCTATATCTTACATCGTTAGGCTCTACTTTAATCTCAGTCCACAAATGACCACCTTGTATTGAACACTTTCCAAGGCTGATCTCTATTCTCCTTTAGGGTTTACCTGGATTGTTCTTTTTTGTCATCTCACCATGTTCTGTATGACATTCTTGAAACTTTTTGCCTTCTACATCAGCGGAAATTGGTTTACTGGTTGAGAGGGGTGAAACCCTACTCAAGCAGCAACCACTATATCTGTCAGGGTGACACACAAGCAAACACCAAATTAACCGGTGCTCAACCCTTTAGTAGCTCGGCACAAAAGCAGTCAGGCTTAACTGAGATGCAATGTGTAAAGTATTTATGCAGCACTTCAAACAGTAATGAGGTGAAAACACAACACAAAAAAATCCCACACCAATTCAGAAAAATAGAGTAAAATGTAATAAATCATTTGAGACAAAAATCCAATCACTAGAACAGGAAATATGCAATTTTAAATATTTAAGTGAAAATAGTACCTAGAAGCACAAAGCACCAACTTTGGTTATCTGGATGCACTGGATCGGGACAAAGTTACAAGTTCAGGCTGACCATTGTGGAGCCTGGGCCAGATACAAGGACCAAATTAGGCCTGTGGAACAAAGTATCTTAAATCCTGGCTTGCTGAGCATTGCGAGATCCAGTGTTGAGGATGCATCGCACAGCGGCGGTTCTGAGGTAACTGCAGGGCTGTGATGCTAAATCCTTCATCGAAGATGCATCGTGCACCGGCGGTTCTGAAGAAGCGGCGGAGCTGCGATGTGAAGTAAGTCCTGTGTCGTCACCGAGGATAACGTCGACTAGGGGCTTGAGTTAAGCCCACTTCCAAGGGTCCAGGACTTGGGTGGCACTACTTGGGTGGTAGGACTCACAGCAGATAGAGTCCAGGGGCTAAGTTCAAGGTGGTTGAAGCCTCTTCTGTCCATGGGAATTTGATCAGGAGGTCAGCCAACTAGTCCTTTGAGTTACTCTACTGGCCCTGGCTTCAAGATGCAGGCCTAGTCCTTTCACTTAGGCAGCAGGGCTGCAGTGTAGCAGGGCAGCAGGGCAGCATGGCAACAGAGTAGCAGTCCTTCTTGCAGAGCATCACAGCAGTCCTTCTGAGTTTTTTGCAGGTTCAGAGGTGTACTGAAGAGTTGGGTCGAAGGGCCTATTAATTATACTTGGTGCTCACTTTGAAGTAGGAGAAGGTTCGGGAGGTTCACACCCCCAGAGGTGCTTGGAATTTACTTCCTATCTGTCCTGGCCCCAGCTTGTCTGAGGTCACAAAAGACTAGTGTCAAACCCTTTGTGAGTGTGCTCAGGGAGAGCCTTTGAGATGTGCAAGTGTGGTAGGTGACAGCTCCACCCCCTTATCAAGTCAGAGATGGCCTATGATGCCAACACCTATTCTCTTTTGTTTCACTATCTGGGAGTAATACACAAAGAGCAACTGCCAGCTACACTTAGTCATGAGGTGCAGGATACAGGCTGCAGGCACCAAATGGTTAGGGCAAGAAAATGCCAACATTCTAAAAGTGTGATCGGTAATTGGGCAACCCAATCGACCCTTGTGGGCTTGGGTAGTAGAGTTGTAAGGTAAAGAGGCCTACAAGGGATTTATTGAAACCCAAATAAATGTTGGGAAAATTCAAGAAATATTTTTAAGGAGTGATATCCCCAGCGACCGCAACTCCCCAATCCCCTCCTTGACAAGCTCGCCAACATCGGACTAAAACAACTCGTCACCACGCCCACCCATAAGGCAGGACACACCCTCGACCCCATCTTTGCAAGAGGAAACAGAACCCACTTCAGCCACACCACCCAACCCCCCTGGACTGACCACCACTGCGTTCACTTCTTCGTCTACAAACCCAAGCCGCCCTGACCTGCTCTGCGCCCTCCTTGAAGAAACTGGAGCAGAGTAACTGAGGAGCAGCTCAACTCCACCCTCAACCGTGACCCCCCCACTGCCACAACTGACGCCGACCTCGCAGCCAGGGGACTTCACACTTGGATCTCCAGCTGCGCAGACAAACTCGCCCGCTATGCACCTCCGACAGACAGCACCACAGGAAAGCCACCTGGTTCACCGCTGACCTCCAAGAAGCCAGACGCACCTGCAGACGCCTTGAGAAGAACTGGTGAAACAACAAGACGCCCGAAAACCACACCACCTACAAAGACGCCATGACGGAATACCACCATCACATAAGAACCACCAAAAGAACTTTCATCCACAACAAAATCCTCACCAATGCCAGCAACTCCAAGGAGCTCTTCAGCGTCATCCATGAATTCACCAAACCAGCCAGCGAAACCACGGACATCACCCCCTCCCAGGACCTCTGCAACAAGCTCGGAACCTACTTCCACCTGAAAATCAAGAACCTCTACGACAACTTCAACGACCAAACACATGACTCCGCAACCACCGCCCCCTCCAGCAACACCAGCCAGCCCACCGTCGCATCCTGGGCAACGGTTACGACCGAAGAGACCACCTTAACCATGAAAAGCATCCACTCGGGGGCCCCCATGGACCCCTGCCCACCGCACATCTACCACAGAGCCGCCGCCGCCATCGCACCAAAACTATGACGCACCATCAACGCCACCTTCATCACCGGCACCTTCCCAGACGGCTAGAAATGCGCAGAAGTCAGACCCCTGCTCAAAAAACCATCAACAGATCCCAGGGACCTAAAAAACTACTGGCCCATCTCTCTCCTCCCCTTCACGGCAAAAGTCGTTGAGAAGACTGTCAACTCCCAGCTAACGAAGTTCATCGAAGACAACTCGATCCTCGACCCCTCCCAATCCGGATTCCGCAGCAACCACAGCACCGAGACCGCCCTACTCGCCGCCACAGACGACATCTGCACCCTCCTCGACCAAGGCCTCACCACATCCCTGATACTACTCGACCTGTCAGCAGCATTCGACACCATCTCTCACCACACACATTAGCCGCCAGACTACATGACACCGGCATACAAGGAACCGCCCTCGACTGGATCCGCTCGTTCCTCACCGGCAGAAGCCAATGAATCAAACTACCACCCTTCCTCTCCGAACCCATGGAAATCAACTGCGGAGTACCACAGGGATCCTCTCTCAGCCCAACCCTCTTAAACATATACATGGCCCCCCTCGCCACCATCGTCAGACAGCACAGCCTCAGCATATTATCCTACACCGATGACACCCAGCTCATCCTCTCCCTCACCAAGGACCCCGCGCAGACTCAACTTCCAGGAAGGAATGCAGGACGTCGCATCCTGGATGAGCAACAGCTGCCTGAAGCTCAACTCAGAGAAGACAGAAGTCCTTGTACTCAGAACCACCCCGTAAGCATGTAACAACACCTGGTGGCCCATCGCACTCTGCAGCCCTCCGACCCCCATGGACCATGCCAGAAACCTCGGCATCGTACTCGACTCCTACCTATCCATGAACAAGCAGGTCAACGCCGTCGCATCCAGCTGCTTCAACACCCTCCGCATCCTCCGAAAGACTTTCAAATGGATCCTCCCCCGAGTCACGGAAGACAGTCACCCACCCACTCATAACCAGCATATTGGACTATGGAAACGCCCTCTACGCTGGCATCAACAAGTCTCTACTCCGCAAGCTCCAGACGAGACAGAACACCGCAGCCAGACTCGTCCTATGCATCCCCCAACACGAGCACATCAGCCAACACCTACGGTACCTCCACTGGCTCCCCGTTGAGAAGAGAGTCACGTTCAAGATACTCACCCAATCAATCAGGTGTTTGTTAAGTGTGGCTACTCACCTGTAAGGGTCTCAAGGCGCTGGGGGGGGGGGGGCTGCAGGTTCCAGTCCATCAAGGAGGGGGTCTGCTGAAGAGCGAGGTTTTGAGGTTTCTCGCGAAGATGGGGAGCGATGTTGTCTGTCTGAGGTGGAGCGGAAGGGCGTTCCAGGCTTTGGCCGCGAGGAAGGAGAAGGAGTGGCCTCCCAATCTGGTCTTTCTGGTGCGGGGAACCACAGCGTAGGAGAGCTGGGCTGATCGTAGGGTCCTTTGGGGTGCGTGGAATTTGAGCCTACAAATGCCTCCACAACACAGGACCACAATACCTCAATGAGAGAATCACCTTCCACGTACCCAAAAGAAACCTCCGCTCTACAAACCTCGCCCTCGCCGAAACACCGCGCATCCGCAGGGCCAGAACAGGGGGAAGAGCCTTCTCCTACATCGTGGCCAAGACCTGTAACGATCTCCCTATCGACATCAGACGTGCCCCCTCCCTGAACACCTTCATGAAGGCTCTCAAGACCTGGCTCTTACTGAGCAGAACTGCTGCCCCCCCAGCGCCTTGAGACCCTCACAGGTGAGTAGTGCGCTTTAAACTCCCTGATTGATTGATTGATTGATTGATTGATATCTAAACCCTCAGGAGAACAAATCAAAATTATATTCAACAAATTCGTAAATTTGAACCGGAACTGCTATTTTGAATCCACGAGACACACGCCGTGCGCTTAGGAATTAGAAATTTGTTTTCTCTGAGCTGCTAAAGAGGTTAAGCAAGCATTTTTATTTGTTCTTTCCTGACTCTTGAGATGCCATTATTCCAGTATTCTCTCAAGTTTTTCAATCTACTCTCTGTTGACCAAGGGGTCAAGAACATACAAAAAACTATTTTTGTCCTGAAGATGGTCTCAATTCCTGCAAGTTAAGGGTATATGGGGTGTTTGAAATAGTACCTTAACTACTATTAAAGGTGTTTGATGAATTTAAAATGTGACAATTTAAGATGAAATTCTATTTGAGTTGGAAGATTAGCACAACTGAAGATGGAGACAGTACAGTTATTAGAATCCCCAATATCAGTTTAATATTAATGATTTGTTTCTAAATTCAAAACTATTCTCGTGGCAGTAATTTGCGGTCTGCTTACTGAGATGCTTTGCGAAATGAGAAATGGATGTAACTGGCCGGCTAATTGATATAAAAACCTATACCATAACATACATTTGTAAAGCACACATTCACCCAAGGGTATCCTGGCACTGAATAACAGATGTTTAATGTTATCCAACTCAATGGAACTCATTTTATTAACCACAAAAAGATGAAAGGCTGAGGGGACCCGCCAGGTTTTGAACCTGTGACCATGAGGTCGAACACAGGCCCCTACAGTTGGACACATCAATCCACTAATCCACCTGACCCTGCATTTCCTGGCTCTTCCAACTAAACAGCTCTTTGCATGGTGTGCCCAATGCTATTGGTCCTCTGAGATTACTAAAACAATTTGGAACAAATGAAGACTCCTTCCTGATGCCCCAATGTTATTTTGACCCCAAAAAGTTTATATTGATTGTATGGTGTTTAAAGTTCGTTTTGATCATTTGGTACACTTTTGAATCAACTTCACTCTTTTTCTCTCTGCCCCTTCAAGCCAATTAGAGTTTCTTAGCAAAACGGTTTCACTTGGTTCACGTGCATTTCGGGTTCAAATGTGGCCTAGCAGTGGCCTTCCCAGTCTGTGACTCCTAGGCTCCTATTTAATTCATGTCACCCAATCACCAGTAGAAGCTGTCTAAAAGAGTGGTGGCACTCGCACCAAAGGTTACTGTGCTTCAGGGTGAAGGAAGTAACCCGTTTAGGGCCACCCGGGTCACTAATGACCACTCTCAGCCTTCTGTACTAAATGAAGAGTCGGTCACACAGTAGAGAATACAAACCAAAAACTGTTTATTCATATACACTCATAGCGGAGCCCCATCTGCCCAGTCTCTAGGAGTGCTGCAGAGAGGACTGAAATCAACAAGCATAAAGATACATTATGTACGTTTCGTAACCGGGCGAAAACACGCCCACAGTGGAATTTTACAAGCAGGTGCAGTTAAACTGCAAAATACAGAAAAAACGGTTTCAGCGCTCATATCTTACACAAAGTAACATAGTCCAAGGTCATTCCATCCGGAGCCCGCCACCAGACAAGGGGGAGAGGGCCTCTATCTAATGAGAAAGCTATGTGCTAAAATGAACAGTGTGCTCATTACTGAAACAGAACCTAAGTGAAGAAACGAAACTCAGAGAGGAGCATTTCTCGGAATTGAACTAGATCAGTTTCAAACAGCCTAAATTGGCGCCCAAATAGAAAACGGCGCAGCGAATACTAACTTACATGGAGCACTGCGTAAGCATAAATAATTTTTATTCTAACAGACCCTCTTTTTAGCATGAGCTAAAACATTTTCTAACAGCAACAAGAAGAAACAAAACTACAAACAGTAATAAGAAATCTCATTAATAAACAGTTATGAGCACTCCATACTATCAACATCAGGAAGTGAAACAGTAAGGAGGGAGGAATTCTCGAAAATTCCTTCATCAATATTCATCAGATTGCCATTTTTACAGACTTTTCCTACTATTCAGAAGCTTCTATTTTGACTGATTTTGGGCAGATCCTCAATATCTTTTTGAATCATTATAGCAGCATTTGTGTCATGAATCGATATCTTCTTTTTAGGGGTGAGAATAGTGGTACAATAGGAGCAGCAGAAGGGAAGACACTGAATAAGGGCACAGCAGAGCACCAATATCACAATCAGATAAATCACCTTTTCAAGAATCCAACCCCAGCTACCAAAAAAGAGACCAACTCCAATTTCCACTTTCCATTCCTTTGACATTTTCAAGGATATCTAGAATGTGTTTGGTAATATTCTTTTCCATATTCTTGATCTCGACCACACACTGATCGCCCACTACCACGCATACACCACCACTCTTAGCTAGGATAACATCCACTGCATATCTGGTCTGTTCTGAATATATTTGCATACTCTCCAACTGAGTGGTGATGTCACGCAAAGCTGCTACATTAGTATTAGACAAAATTTGCAGCTTACACCCAAAATAGTCTTTAGCCTTCTCACCCCTGGCCATAGAGGTACCACCCAAGGTGAAAATGGAAGAAAGGATGTATCCAAAAGTAATCCCATTACTGTAATTTTTGACCTCTAAATCAGTCACCCCCTCACAAAATTCTTTGGTCAGAGTCCTTTTAACCCATCGTATGTTAGGCTTAGCATATTTACAAGGTACACCCAAGGGCAATACCATTCCAAGAGCTACATCATCAGTACCATTGTGGACATTAGAATACATCCCATTAGACAAGAAGAAAAACCCATGTCCTTCATAATCCACTGCTGCATACCTGGAGTTCATTCCGAAAGTACTTGGATCCTCGTCATCCACCAAGGGGATTGTATTTGTATACAGCACTATAACTGAACAGTTGATATACAGTGAAGTATCAGTGCTAGTCACAATAGGGCAACAAGCGGGATAATAACCAGCCTCCCGGGTAACTATCAATTCCTTGTAATGCCAACCCAATCAATCAATCAATCAATCAATCACAGAATTTGTAAAGCGCACTACTTACCCGCGAGGGTTTCAAGGCGCTGGGGAAAAAAGAGGGGGGGGGGTGCTGCTACTGGTCGAACAACCAGGTCTTGAGTAGCCTCCTGAAGGTCAGCAGGTCTTGGGTCTGTCGTAGGCTTAGTGGAAGGGTGTTCCAGGTCTTGGCGGCGAGGTGGGAGAAGGATCTGCCGCCGGTGGTGGTTCTTCGAATGCGAGGGACGGTGGCGAGGGAGAGGTCGGCGGAGCGGAGTTGGCGGTTGGGGACGTAGAAGAGGAGTCGTCTGTTGAGGTAGGCTGGGCCAGTCTTGTGGAGTGCCTTGTGTGCGTGGATGAGGAGTTTGAAGGAGATTCTCCTGTCGACGGGGAGCCAGTGCAGGTTCCTCAGGTGGGGGGTGATGTGGCTGTAGCGTGGTACATCGAGGATCAGGCGTGCGGAGGCGTTTTGTATGCGTTGCAGTCGTTTGATGAGCTTGGCCGGGGCTCCCGCGCAGAGGGCGTTCCCATAGTCAAGTCTGCTGCTGACGAGGGCCTGGGTGACTGTTCTTCTCGTGTCTGTCGGGATCCACCTGTAGATCTTGCGAAGCATGCGGAGGGTGTTGAAGCAGGAGGATGAGACTGCGTTGACTTGCTTGGCCATGGAGAGCGTTGAGTCGAGGATGACTCCCAGGTTGCGTGCGTGGTCGGTGGGTGTCGGGCTGCTCCCAGCGTCGTTGGCCACCAGGAGTCGTCCCATATAGAAATTGTCACAATATGTATTGTTATTACAACCTGGATAACCCATTTCCAGTGGCTTTCTATGGTATAAACATGGTCCCGGATAACCAAAACCAAATACTCCTTTCACTTCCATGAATTGGGGTGGCCGAGTGTAAGTATAGTTTACAAGTGACAATGGATATGCAGTCCACAGACTAGTGACAGATTGGGTGGGGTAACATGCTGTCCCTTCTCCAAAGAACTTCTTATGTGTCTCCAAGAATACATTACTCTGGGCTGTTCTTTTGTTTCTTTTCGAGGAGATAACCTTACCCCTGCTGCCTAAAGGTACACTTTGATCATTTTCCAAAACCCATGACACCCCACTTAATATTATTATTGCAAAACCAAAAGAACAACACATATCAGTTTGTTTTTCCGTGTGCACATCATATTATGCTGTGCAACAAGAACCATTGGCTGCTCTTCTTCAGCAACCTTTCTACCAAAGGGATGCATAATGGATTGCAAAGGGGCAAGAATGGAAAGAGAATATATAAGTTCCCAGTGTCCGTCAGAGCCTCACTGGTACAGGCTCCTATTGTCCATCAATAAGTTGGCGCTCTTGAGCACCGGTGGTGGAGCTTGCTCTGTCCTAAACTCTTTTAATCTATCCTAACGTTGATAAAGATGGTATACCTGCAAGGTATACTTCTGCTCACCCTGTTAATGTTCAGAAGATGAAGGCAAAGTGAGTACAAAATTCTCCACTAATTTTCAGTTAATTCCGTTGGTACTATGACTCAGTACTACCTATCTTGTGCAGTCCATCCCTAATCTTTCTTCTCCTTGGACTCAGTATCCCTCAGCCGAGGGCACAAATTGTACCTCGTAGCCCCAGGCACCGTATGATCAATAAACAAAGGCTCCTGAATAGCTCGTATTTCTAGGGGGACAGCCTCATTCAAAACATCATCATTCTCCTTATCTGTCTGGGTCCAGATCAGCTGGGCGTCGCTGAAGAGAACAAACCTGGGCACCTGCTCGCACTCTGTGTCGCCAACGCCCTCTTTCACCCACTGATCATATGGTAACGGCAAATTACCCAGTTCTTTCAGCCAGCAACCTTTACAGCCGTCCGTGTAACCAACAGAACCTGCTCAGGACCCTTCTAGCGTGGCTCTTGGATTTTCGCCAATTTCAATTTGAGAGTACCATTGTATTTCTCAACAAGGCCAGCTGACTGGGGGTGATTGGCAGCGTGAACTTTCTGCTTAAAATGTAATCCTTCACAAATCAATTTAATCACTTTCCCATTAAAATGACTTCTGTTGTCACTCCAGATAACTCGGGGCAAGCCGAAACGAGGAAAGTATTCTTTAAGAAGTACTTTCGCAGTCGTAATGGCCATATTATCTTTAGTGGAGTAGGCCACAACCCATTTATAACCCCGGGCGGAGCAGGCAGAGCTGCTCTACGCGGAGCTCTACGGAGTTGGACAAAATCTCCGCTCCGCGACTCCCACCCCTGAAATAAATATTTTTTAAATAAAATTTACAATTAAAGTAAAATAAAAGCGCACTTACCTTACCACGGCGTCTCGGGCTGCGCTCCTCCTCCTCGCCGTAATCCCGTACCGTAATCCCATACATCATGGTATGACAGCACATGCGCGCGCATGCACAGTCCTACCATGACGTATGTCTGGGGTAGGGGATTACGGCGAGGAGGAGGAGGGCAGCCCGGGACGCCGCGATAAGGTAAGTGTGCTTTTATTTTACTTTCATTGTAAATTTTATTTAAAAAATATTTATTGCGGGGGGAATGGGAGGCCGGAGGGTCCGAGGCTGAAAGTTTTGCAGGAACTTCGCGTTCTACGCGGAGCGCAGAGTATCCAAAATTCCGCAAACTCCGCCAGCAGAGCGGAGTTCGTGCCCAGGGTTACCCATTTACTGAATGCACCTAAACCACAAAATTTACTTAAGATTATTACATCTCTCTAATTTGATGTAGTCCATTTGAAGGACCTCAAAAGGAAAAGTGGGTGGTACAAAATTACCAGGTGGTATAGGGGTGCTCTTCCCTGGATTATGCATCATACAGACCATGCAGTATTTCACAAAATGTGCAGCCGTCTTGGAGATGTTATCATTATGCCACACAGGGGCTAACAATTTACAAATGCCTTTTGCACTCATATGAGCTGGACCTTGTGCCATAGTAGCCACGGGAAGAACATATGCATCGGGCAACTTCCATTTCTGTTGCCCCGACTTATCAATCCAACACCCTTCCTCATTCAACTGTGCTGTACTCTCCTGCCATTTCGCTAATTCCTCTACCGTGGCTTCGCTTTGTATCTTCTTTACACTCTCAAGGATATTTTCAAACATAACAACCTCAGGACCTGCAACAAACATGCTTTTCATTTTACTTCGGGCCGTTTCCTTAGCTACCTGATCTGAAAAAGCATTTCCTCTATCCACATCATCTGTAACCTTTCTATTGGCGCTGCACTTGATTATTGCCAATTTCTTGGGGAGCGTTAAAGCAGACAAAATACGTAATATAAAGTGCCCATGCTGAATCTTGGTACCATGGGAGGTAAGAAACGCTCTCTCTGCCCAAGGCTGCCCAAAATTATGCTCGACCCCGAATGAGTACTGGCTGTCACTATAATTATTAACAACCAACCCTTCACTTAATTCGCAAGCTCAAATAAGGGCAGCAAGCTCAGCAGTTTGAGCCGACTAATAGGGAATGCGTGATGTCTCTACCACCGTCCGCAATATAGTGATAGCATAAGCTGCAGTGGTGGTGCCATCTGGTAATTTAAAACAAGAGCCATCGACGTATAGTTCCCCTTGAGGGTCAGATAAGGGAACATCAGTCAGGTCTACCCGTCCTTTCGTCTCTTCCTCTGTTCGGAAAATACAGTCATGTTTGTCGACTGCATCATTCTCAGAAGGGAGGGGTAGTAACGTGGCTGGATTCAGAGTGGCACATCTCTTGATCGTGATGTGTTTAGCAAACAATGTCAATTCATAGCCAGTAAGACGTGCACTAGTGAGGTGCTGTGTCTTTGTCTTATTCAAAAGTGTATCCACAGCATGGGGTACCATCGCTGTGAGGTCTGTATCATGTACGAGCCCAGCCGATTGTCTGATTGAAGTGGCCACGGCCGCGACCGCTCTCAGGCAACTCAGAAGGGCCCTAGCTACAGAATCAAGCACAGCAGAAAAATAAGCACAAGGCCTCTGCTTATCCCCAAACTTCTGTGTTAGGACGGAAAGTGCACAGCCAGCCACCTCATGGACATAGTGCACAAACGGTTTGTTATAATTCGGTGTGCCAAGTACTGGAGCCGAACAAAGCGCAGTTTTTAGCTGTTCAAAAGACTGCTGACATTCAGGCGTCCAAGGCAAAGGCTCATGCACTGCTTTCATTATTAATGCAAGCAAAGGTTTGATTAGTAGCGAGTAATTTGGGATCCACTGGCGACAGTAGGAAGTAATACCTATAAAAGCATGTACGTCTTTCTGAGTTTGTGGAATGGGCATTTTAACAATAGTACTGATACACTCAGGGGTCAATCTCCTACCCTCCTTCGACAGTAGGTGACCTAAGTAAGTAAACTCCTGTCGACAATACTGAAATTTGGAAAGAGAAACCTTATGACCATGATGTGCCAAATGCAATAGCAGTTTTATCGAACTGTCTTTACAACCCTGTTCCGTATCAGAAGCAATCAATAGGTCATCGACATATTGCACCAATACATTACCTGGAGGAAGCGATAGTGAATCCAACTGACTTTTTAATGCCTGACTATAGATATTAGGACTCTCTGTATAGCCTTGAGGAGCGCGACAGAATCTAAAGTTTCTGCCGACCAGTGTAAATCCAAACAAATACCTACTGTCCGGGTGGGAAGGAATACTAAACAATGCATTTTTCAAATCAATGACAGAAAAGAACTTAACAGTAGATGGAATCATCGTTAAGAGCATCAGGTCAACCCGAAGGTGTCCTCTTAAGGACCGGAAGAATGGGACTATTTCAAATGTTAGCAGACGTTTCCTCAACTACTACCTTTCGTATCAAATCTTGAATAATCTGAAGAAGAGCCCGTTCGCCTGCCTGCGGTATCTTATACTTAGGAATGCGAGGTAGAACAGCATTATCTTTTACTTGTATAGAGACCAGTGGTATATGTAACAAACCCACATCAGTATCACCTGTGGCCCACAGTGTGGGTGCTACCTGAGCAAATTCAGCTGGAAGGGGCGCATCCTGAGACAAACACTGCCTAGTACTCACATCCGGACCCATAGTAATATAAACACCTGCAAGGGAGCAATAAATAGTAGCATGTAATTTCTTCAACAAATCCAAACCTATCAAATTTTCACCACAATTAGATGTTCATAAGAATGGAGATTCCACAGTGAAAGGACCAACAGTCAATGCAAGGGGTCGTGAAATGGGGCTTACAACTGGTACACCTGAAAAACCTACCAAAATATTATTGTGGCCAGACAGAGCCGCCCCGGGGACCATATGTTGAGAAACAGAACTCTTTGTCACACCTGTATCCACCAAAAATTCCTTAGTCGAGCCTTGCAAATCTGCTGTGACATAAGGACCACGCTGATCTACAGGTATCGGAACAGTCCCTCACTCTGTCCCTGGCTGTCCTAACTATAAGACATACCTGTCACATCATCCATGTCATAGTCATCATGATAATACTGTCCATCTCTTGGGTCATCAAAATAATTATTATCAGAACAGCCACAGAAGTCGCGGCATTCTGATTTCTGTCGGTCCCACAACCTCTACCACCAGAACCTCGTCCCCTGGGGGACAAAACCTTCTGTAAAAGCACAGGGCACTGGCTGCGCCAATGTCGTCCCTCCTTACAATATGCACACTGATTCTGCCTCAAAGGTGTCGTTGAAGGCTGCCTAGTACGCAGAAGTTATCTAGAAGGACCTCCTCGTCCCCTACTATTTCCCCTAAAGGCTTGCTTCAACAACACCTTCGTCTTTAGATCCTGATGTTTCTTATCAGTTTTATCCTTTTCCTCATGATCTCCGTGTTCATAATATTGGGCCATATTCAAAATAACAGAGGGAGAAGACATAGACCACGTACTTTCAGACGCCTGCAAATGAGTCATGATTTCAGGAAGGAGGTTAGTAACGAACCTGTCAACAAACAATTGAACCCCTCCTTCAGTGGACATATTCTGCCCACTATAATCCAAAAACGTGTCTTCAAATCGAGTAAAGAAATCAGACACACTCTCATCCTTCGTCTGTCTACAAGCTGTCAATCTGTCCCAGCTTACCTTCTTAGGTGGAATAAGTGTGTGCATGTACGTAATGATACGACAAGGCAAAGCAAGTATCTCAGCACGGGGTTTATCACCTAGCTTCCTTTCCTGATCCCATCCTTTAATTACATCCCATGTACCACCCAATTCTGCAACATGATCTTGAGTATGGACCTGTCTCCAGATATCAACCGGAACAAGAAGACCAAAAAACATTTCAATATCAGCCAGAGTCATTACGGTAGAAGAGGCAGCCTCTGTTAATTCCTTATAATAAGCTGTAGGATTTTTCCTAGGGTCAGGCAACGTAGCCTTAAGGGCTAAAACCTCACTTCTTTTCCACGGCGTGTAAACCCATTGCTCCTGAAAACGGGCCGCTCCAGTCGGTCTAGTGACATTACCGCGCTGGTTCGTTAACTCAGGTATTTCTGGATGATATATTGGATAAACCTCACGCATAGGGAACTGAGTAATTTTAGTGGGACTCTTTTCATACAATCGAACTCTGTAAGAAACTATATTAGCAATATTTGCAAGCACCTGACCTGGGGCTAAATCAGCTACATAAACACGGTCCTTAATATCAAATAACACTTGTGGGGCCTCTATTTTAATGTGTGTGCGCCAAAGGTCAATCAATGTAGCAGACATGTGCTGAAGAACGTGCTGCTGTAGAAAAGGCTCAAACTCATGCACAGCTTGCCAAATGTCCTCGGTGCCATAAACCGGATTACTAGCCCACTTCATAGCCTGTCTTGCTAACACATCCTTCTCATTCTCACCTACTCCAGAGCGCACCAACGGACCCACTCGCTCCCTAAACTTCACCCAATACTTGTACTCAAACCCTCGTACTGGCATATCAGCATCCAAGAATATCGGAGGATGAATAACCATAGGAGGAGAAACGACAGAAGTAGTGGGTACAACTGTTGTTAATTGTTGCACTGGAGGAGAGAGAACAGAGAACACTGGAGTTGAAACAGTAGATGTCCTAGAGGTCAAAGTCATCAAAGATGGCGAGGACAAAGAAGGAGCAGGGGGTGCAGTAGCCAAAGCTGTCAAAGTAACAGCCGTAGATACGGGAACGGCCGCAGCAGATGAAACAGGCTGCTGTGACTGTAAAGGAACAGTGGGATATATTCTCTGCGGAGCATAAGGAGGCGGAGGTATCATTTTCCTCTTTGGCCAAATAAGACTTGTCAATATGCAGCCGAAATCTCCTATCTTCACATTCAATTCCTGTCTCCTGTTTTTCTCCATAATATGCCACAGCTTTCTGTGTCAATGTTTGCATTTTCCCTTTCTGTGCGTCCCTCTCCATCTTTAACTGTCTCTGTCTGGCCTCCTTCTGCCAAGTCTGAAGGGAGTCGAACATCGACTATCTACTTCGTCTCTTAAATAACTGTTCCTGTAAAAAACCAATCTTTTGTTCATCAAAAGTGCCTGTCAAAGGCCACTGCAACTCGGCATTGTCCCTCGTATATTTGTGCCATAATGTACTAAACATAATAGGGCCAAGACCATGTTTCACATACATATCAAAATTAGGGCTGCCTTCAGGAGGCGCATGCTGAGCTTCTTCCAATCGAGCATCTGCAGAACAACAACGACTAACAAATTCCAAAGTTTGCTTAGGTGAGGCATTTCAAAAGAGAAACAAATCGTTAGTTTTACCTGGCAAAGTATTTGCAAATACTTTTTATCAAGACAGTCCTTAGACCGTACCAAACTCAAACCCAAATGGTACCATATCCACAAAGAACCAAAGCAAACTCACCTGATATCAGTGATACAAATGAACCAGTTCTGATAAATGTTCCTGTTTGATTCTCTCTTTTGTCATAGCCAAGCTCTTGCAGCATTTAAGCGGCCTGGGGGATGTAGTTAAATTCATTATCACCACTTTCACACACTGGCCAGTTCTAGTTATTGGTTGAGGCACTGTCATTAAGGGTTTGGCAGAGATGGCCAGGTGCCTCCTTTTTGATTTTGAGTAGTTTGCTTGTTTTAATTGTGAAGCTGACTAATTGAAGGAGCGTCAGTCAGCATGTAAATGTTTCAAATTCTCAATTTCCCTACCACATAAAGAATGTAAATGCACTCTGCTGACACTGAGCAGTCCATGAAACGTATGTAGACCTTCGGTAACCTGTCTACTGCATCACTGGAGTGAGGAAATACCCCACCCCCACATCTGATGACCTTAGTTTTAGGTTGTATTTTATTATCATTATTTTACTAAATGCTTCATTGTTGACATGATTCATGGCAGGAGGTTGCCTACCATTAACTGCTCCAATGGACACACTCATCTCTTCTTTCTCTCTTTTCCTTCTGTGGCCACCATGAGCAGTATCCCATCTCCACTGCCTCTCAGCAAATCACTGAATGTTGTTTTCTGATGTGCTGATATAACTGGATTTAGCTATTGGATCTGGCATGGGTTTGCAATTAGGGATCTGCATACTGCTGTAATATAATGTGTCCTGATGCATTTGTTTCAATTTTAACAAAATGCAGAACATGTAACATCTGGTGGACCTATCTGGTAATAATTCCTCTCTTTTTTATGATCTTCCAAATGACCTTCATCTTTCCTCGTCCTTCTTTCAATTAGATACTCTTGTACATGCTATGCTCTCTCCACTGCTTCTTATATTAGGGAAGTCCAATTGATTAATCACTTTTGTATGATTTTCCAGCATCAATCATTTTACATGTAACTCTGCTTCATCATCACTCTAAGCACTTTTAGAACATCCTGTAAGGAATAGCGCTTTCTCAAGAGTCTGCAATTCAGTGATTTTAACTGCCATCTGGCAATATTTTGTAGCCACTTCAACTAAAATGCATTGAATTGGAACTGCAAACCTAGCCTTATCAGAAAAATGGCAAAACATCTTCTGGTTTGCCTTTTTTGTGACTAACTAAATTCAATGAAAGCATTTCAGTTATAAAATATCCACTCTTTCGGCATGGTCACCTCAGATTTTTTTTATGGGCCCTGTTTTGCTGGTATTATGACAGTGCCACAGTGCATGCGCTCTGTCCCTAAAACTGTTCTGTAAAATTTGTTTCATCCATTTTGTGTATTTAACTTTCCATTAGGCCACTGTATGTTGCCGCAGAAATGACACCTCTGGCATTAAAGGTAAACACCATAAGTGGGCTATAATGTGTATGTACACCGCAAATACATATGACCCAAATGTATAGCTGCAGCTCTGGTTGGATTGCAGTTTAAAATTATTGTGATATCTCATGGCAAGAAAGAGTGCCTTTGTTTTGTAGGGAAAGATTTATTTTGTGTAGTAGATACATTTCATCTAAACTGTGCTTTGTAAGTCAACAGAGCTGGTGGCTTAGAATTTAAAAGGAGGGCATGCTAGATGATCGTTAAAGTATGCCTACACTCTGAACAATTGCAAAAAGCTATATGTGACTGTGTAGGTAAAAGCTACATTTTACATGAACCTGCCTAGTTAATAATGAAATAGCTATTTCCTGTCTTGGCCTGGGAAAATGCAAGAGTGACTCTCCAAAGTTTTTTCTCTTCATTTTACAACTCAAATTCACTTTCAAACATAGATTTTGAATAAATTCAGTGGAAAGGCAAAAGCTTATTGCCTGAACGTAAACTGGTTTAGAACAAGTTTGCCTCACAGCCCTGTTCCAAAGACTGAATACATATCCCTGACTGACTGTTAATTACTCTCTTCTTGGAAATAGCAGCATTGCATCTGACAGGAGAAAGGCAAGAATGTTGTTAACAGTGGTCATTTATCAGGGATTAGCCAACTCAGAATGGGACAGGTACAGCTGGCAACAAAAATGGTAACTATTACAGCTCTCCCTTAGTAGTGGAAATCTAATTGGGGTTGTCAGGATCTGCAACCATTGATTCCCAGACCCACCATAGACTTTCTGTCTGTCTTGTTTTCCTGGTGGAAACCAATTCTAGCACTAACAGAGGAGAGAACATCACATCTCCATAAGGGAGTGGCTAGAGGGAAGGACTAGACTCCTGTAACTAGAAGAAGGCTAAAGCTATTTGGTTGAGGGAGTCTGCAAAGGTTTGCTATAAATTGTGAGAAACTGAAAAAGAGGTTGGGCATTCTGCTAGAAGATTCCTGTCTCCTGCTAGGGACTGGAATTTCTCCCCAAGCATCAAATGATTGGCCTCCTGTTACTATTACAAGGGCACAAAAAGCCGAAGACCTTCCTGCTCCAAGAAAGGATCCCCATGGTCCACTTAGGACTGGCCCTTGGGAGAACTCTAGTTGGAGAGAGATCTGGTGCTTAGGAGCCTGCCCTAAGGATGTAATGGCTGTAGCCAAGACCTGGAGTGAATTTCCTAATATCAAATGTTTGGAACTCTTTACTGTAGTGTTAAGCATGGTTAGAGAGGCCTGCTACACCACTGGAGCTAGGACAGGAGTGCCCCAGAGAGCATCAGGAACATTGAAAGTAATGAGGGGCACTCGACAACCAAGTGTGCTGCTAGAGATGGACTTCAGTTGCCTGCAGGCAAAGCAGAGTTTAGATGCCAGTGGTGGCCCTGCAACATAAATCTAGGCAGTCCCAGAATACACAGCAGCATACCCCAGGGACACAGCACAGCCGTGGACACAGATCTTTGCAGTTGGTTGGGGCACAAGTTGTCAACTCAGCTGAATATCTTACTTGACAAATGCTATTATCTTGATGTATCAGAAGAACAGCAGAGAGAGGTGCTTGCCTTAACCTGTGCTTTATTTGCATTTTCCTCCCTCATCCATGAGAGTTGTAAGGAAGCTTTTGACTATGATATCCATTAGCTTTATTTACTTGACTGACTCCCTCTCTGTCACTTTCTGTCCACAGGTTGAGATGGGAAGTGGTAGTCAGTGTCTGCATAATTTTAGAACTTGATGGATTCTTGGCATTAATCTGTATATGACAATGGCAGCATAATCCTTTTTGGCAATATCAGAAATAATCTACTTATTCTGCCCGCACTATCTGGGCACAGGCATTTTCAAAAACTACTCCGGAACCCAAAAAGGATTAGTGGAAAATTAGTATAGGGAGATATGAAATTAATTTGAGCGACGACATGCAAGTTTATTTGGATTGAAAAAGGATAGTGGAGGGATATACGAGGGAAGGGTTTGCATTTATATAGCATGCGAAGGTGTAAGTGGTATAAGTTTTGTAACTGGAGTGCAGTTGCCATGTCCTGATATTATTCACGAACCTTGCTGCCCCTAATAGAAGCATGGTTAGTATAGCATGCAAATGCCTGAGTCCAAAATCACACATGGAGCTGAAAAATAGCTGCCAAATATTTGAACTTCCCTGCTGCTTCCATATTTTCTATCCCACTACCTTGTCACTGGTGCAACATGAGGCTTGAAGGCAGCAAATGGCCAATAAAATGCTAATTGCAATTGCATTTATATAGCGCATACTACATCTGACAAGGCATCAAAGCATTTTTCAGCGAGTAGCACGCTACTCCGGAACCCAAAAAGGATTAGTGGAAAATTAGTATAGGGAGATATGAAATTAATTTGAGCGACGACATGCAAGTTTATTTGGATTGAAAAAGGATAGTGGAGGGATATACGAGGAAGGGTTTGCATTTATATAGCGTTTGCTACCCTAGATGAGGTGTTGAAGCGCTTTACATCACGTAGCACACTACTCCGGAACCAAAACAGGATTAGTGGTGAGTTAGTATAGGGAAATATGAAATATGAAATTTATTTGAGCAGTGGACATGTGAGTCTGTTAGCTGGATTGAAAAGGATAGTGGAGGAATAGAAGAGGTAAGGATCTAGAAAGAGATCATAGCAGTAGGAGGAGGTTTGGGATGAGTAAAGGTGGAGGGGCAAGAGCCAGAGGTAAGGGTTTAGAAAGGCTTGTTTAGGAGATCTAAATAGTAAAAGTGGTTTGAGATGATGCAAGGAGGGGTAGAGGAGGGAAGAGTCTGGAAATGGTTATTTCAGGGATCATAGTAGTAGAATGGGGGTTGGGTTGGGATGTGTTAGAGAGTGGAGGTAGAGAATATATTGAGAGAGGTATAGGATGTAAAATAGGGTAGTACATTGGAGAGAGTAGTAGAATGGGGTTGGGATGAGTCAGACAGTGGAGGTAGAGGATGCATTGATAGAGGTATAGGGTGAGATATAAGGTGGTGCATTGGAAGTAAAGCAATAAATATAAAGATATATAAGTACATGGAAGGTATATGTGTATAAGGAAGGTAGTATGTGTAGATTTAAGTTGTATTTAATAAACTCAAACCTTCAAGTGTTGCTGTACTTTAAGCTAATGCATTTGGTTTTATAATTAATATATTTTCTGTAATTAAAAAGTGAAGCATTTGGAGATAAATAGTTATGATAAAAATGTACTTATTTATGCAGTGATCTAGTTACATGTTAAACACAGAATAATATAACCATAAGTAATATGTACAATTAGTTTAGCAGAACTAACAAATATCTATATATTTATAAACTTCATTATTATACATGTTTATACAAAGGAATACACATATCTATGTACACATATATAGTCCAAATAAAGGCTTATATACACAAGGATATGCTGTATATTTATGTTTGAGTATGGTGGTTATGTGGGGAAGAGCCAACTATTGAGTAATCTTCTGAAGATAAGGTAATTTTCCATGGATCTCATGTTTAGGGGTAAAGAGTTCCATAGTTTGGCTGCTTGAACAGAGAAGGATGTGCCACCTATGTTTTTTTCTTGTATGGTGGGATTTTGAGACGAGGTGCCAATCTAGAGCAGAATCTCTGTTCCTTTCTTGAATGCATTTGGTGATTTTATTCTCAATGAAGAGCGGTTCTGTTCCATGTATCACTTTGTGGGTGATACAAAGCAGCTTGAATGTAGATCTTCTGGAAAACAATAACCAATGTAGGACCTTGAAGGCAGGAGAGATGTGGGCTTGTGGCTTTAGATGTAAGAGTAGTCTGGCAGCAGAGTTCTGAATCCGTTGTAGTCTTTTCATAGTTATTAAAGATCATCCATGGTAAAGGCTCTTGGTGTAATCGAGTTTAGACAGAACAAGAGAGATAGTAGCCTGGACTTTGTGTGGAAATTCAAGGTGGGGGAAGATGTGACACAGAGTTTTTATAGTAATGAAGCTTGATCTTGCTAGTTTATCCACTTGAGCATTTATTGATAGCTTGGTGTCCATGGGAATTTCGAGGTGTCTTACTTCCTTAGATAAGTTAGGTGCTCTTCCCAGATCGTCAGGCCAGGCTGCGAGTGGGTCATAATTTTTCCCATTGCCACATGTTAGTATTTCCATTTTGGAAGCATTCAGTTTGAGATGGCTCCATGCCATACACTGATCAACGGCTCTGAGTCAACTGAAAATTTGTGAGTTTCCAATGTCTTTGGGGCTTTCCAGTTTATGGAATATTTGTGTGTCATCTGCATAGTTATAGCATGTGAGGTGAAATTCATTGATTAGTGCCGGTAATGACTTCATGTAGATGTTGAAAAGCATGGGTGAGATGATAGATCTTCAAGCGACCCCTGCTTTTGTGAAGTTTGGTTTGGATGAGAAAGGGGGTGTATGAATGGTATTAGTTCTGTTTTGAAGGTAGGATGTGATCCAATCCAGAGCAGTCCCCTCTATGCCGGCTTCGTAGAGTCTTTTTTATAAGAGTGTCATGGTCAACTGTGTCAAAGACAGTTGAGAGGTCCAACAGAAGTAGTGCTGCAACCCTGTTCCAGTCAACTGTGTTCTTAAGGTCATCCCAGATGTCAATGAGGGCAGATTCTGTGCCTCTACCTGGACGGAATCTTGTTTGGAAGTCTGAAAGTATGGAATTGTCTTCAATGAATTGTGACATCTGGGCAAATGCTGCTCTTTCTCTCAGATTGCTCAGGAAAGGTCCATTTGTAATTGGACTGTAGTTGTCGAGGTTAAGTGAGTCTGGGTTTGTTGTCTTAGTAATGGGCATATGCATGACTTTTTTAGATCTTCTGGAAATATTCTTGTAGTTAAGGAATTTTTGATAATTCTTCTTACTGGTGTGCAGCAGAGGTAGTTAGAAGAATTGTCTTGAAGGTTTGTGGTGGACTTGGGTCAGAAGAGCTGGCGGCAGGCCAGTTTTCTTTGACCAAGTCCATAAATTCATTGTGAGATATTTGTTGGAAGGAATGCTGAGGCTGGGCTAGCCTACTCTTGGAGGATTTGTTTTGGAAAAGTCTTAGTGCTGGTGGTGTTTCTTTGTTTTCAATAGGAGTCCAACGTGTCTGCTTTGGTCGCGTGATGATTTGCCAGTTTGTCTGTGAAATCTTGAGTAATGGGATGACCTCCTTCTAGAAAATTTGGTTTACGAAATTTTGTGAGAATTTTATAGAATTCTTTATTTGCACATTTCACATTTTGAATTCTGTCTGAATAGTATTTTTTCTTAGCTTTTTTGATTGCTGGCTTGTATAATCTGTAACGTTTCTGTAGGTGTAGTTTGTCTTAATTGGTGTTTGTTTTGAGATAGGTGCGTTGCAGCTTTCTAATTTGCTGTTTTATCTCCTTTAGCTCTCTATTTCTCTGAGGTCCCTGTTTTCTTTTATTCTGTTGTGTTGTTCTTCGTGGTACGTTTTTTAACAGAATTTATTGTGCCTAGATGTGTACTGGATGTTAGTGGTGTTTCTAAGTGTTCACAATTGTGTTTGTTCCATGGCCGATAGGTGGATGCATGTAAGGGGTTTTAGATGTGTTGCTTTGTGCTGTTTTAAGTTGGAAAGCAAGCAAATGGTGATCTGATCATGTGACTGAAGTAATTCTTTGAAAGGTAACTAGTTCTAAATTTGCAAAAATTACATCTAGGATGTGTCCTGCGATGTCTGTGGGTTTGTGGACGGTCTGATGTAGGTTGAGTGCGTCTAGGCCAGTGATAATTGTTTTTGGATGGGGCATATTGGGTTTGTCAAACCAAATGTTTAGATTGCCAATAATGCATACGTTGGAGTGTAGTTTCATAAGGTTTGAAACTGTGTTTAAAAGTGTGTCTGGGAATGTTGCATTGATAGGTAGAGGTCTGCAGTGGAGTAGGAAGTTACAGGAGGAAGATGGTGTAGGGTTGCAACTTGTGAAGAGGGCCTCACAACCTTGTATGGAGACGTCGTCATATTTAGTGATATTTAATGTTTGCTTGAATACAACTAGGCCACCTCCTCTTTTACCTATATGATTTTGTGTGATAGTCTGATAGCCTAGAGGAACAGCTTCATGCAACACTGGAGCCATATCATCTCCCAACCATGATTCAGTTATGAATATTAAGTCAGGTTGTCTTGTGTGTCAGTGAGAAGGTCGTAGATGTGATGCTTGTGTTTTTGAGTGTGACCGAGAATTTATTAATAGGCAGTTTAGGGAATATGTTTTAGTGATGGTGTGACTTTGGTTTGTAGAAGAGTGAGCAGTGTTTTGTGGACTTATAGCAGGTGTGTCCTTAGTGCTGGTATTAGCTGTATAAGGATAGCAATAGTGTAGCTGTTCTGTATTGTATTCTTCTGCGTGGTCTGCGTGTGCATGTGGTGGTTGAGAGTGAGTTGGTGCTGCTGGGGGAACATGGTGGCCTGCTGCTGCTGGGGGAACATGGTGGCCTGCTAAAAAGCCGGCTGGTAGCTGCTCTCCACACGCCAACGTATATTTGATGTTACTGGCGTTCACCACCTCCACCATGATTAATATTTGGTGTCTTGTTTTGCTCACCTCACTGTAGGAGTTATTTTCCTCGCCGACTTGCATCCTGCCTGGTTTTCTCTCCTCTTTTCGCCCTCTCCGTGTCCGGCTGTTTGGCAGTCTCGGGCCCCCGCTGATGTGTGGCGGCTTGGCTCTCCGAGTCCAGAGCAGCGCATCATGACCTTCCCTGGCCTGGAGGCCCTGGATCCAGTTCCGGGGGGAAGCCTGGCAGAGTCAGTACATGCTGCAGCCTCCCGGGAAAGTCAAGTGGAGGCTGTGTGGGGTTTGTTGCCAGAAGTTTGCCAGTCTTGGCGGTCCTGCCTAGTGGAAAGGGGTATGCTGTGAAAACCTACTATCAATCTAGTCTCCTAAAGCAGGGAAAGAAAGAGAGGCAGAAGCATGGTGCAGGCTCTACACCTATGGAACTCATGACCCATCCACTTGAGGGTAAGGAGCACGCAGTCAAGGGGGGTGGGTTAATAACAGAACATAAGTTTGCGGACCCATTAGTGCACCCTGCTAACGACTTATTTCTTGGTAAAAGGTATAAACTGAGATCTAACACCTTTCTCCTTAAGGAGTCTAAATCACAATCTGAATTATCAACTAGACAGTTTCTAGCTCCCCCTTTGGGTAAAAGTAAAAGTAAAAGCCTCTCTGTTAAACCTCTACAAGCGAAGGACACTTCCTTAAAAGAGAGAAAAAAGAGACAGGCCCCAAAAGGGCCAAAAGTGACACCTTCTCTCAGGTCATACTTTAAACGAACTCTCAGTTTAATATGGAGACTTCAGAGGGGGCAGCTGCCTCGCCAGAGAATGCTCCTCTCCCCACTCAGCGATTGCTATCACAAATGGATTTTCATTACTGAAAGACTCTGTCCCGGCACCTGGAAGTAACGAACAGACAGGGGAGAAAGAAACCCTAGGAGATGTACATATAACCCAGACACAAAATCCCACATCAAGCAAATCCGACAATGAGGCTATCAAGGCCACCCAGGATGCACCAGGCCTGGACACGGTTCAAAGGATGTTGAGTCAACTTTCGTGTGAAATCAAAGAACGTTTTTCCACCTCAGAGACTAATCAGAGGAGAATTTAGGACACGTGCACTAGTCTGGAGGCAAACCTACTAGCGTTAACGCACCGTACGGAGGTACTGGAAAGTAAAGTTCAGGAGCTGGGGTCCTACATGAAGGATAATACTCAGGAAGTGGTTAGGCTTAAACAGAGAGAGAATGACCTATCAGAAAGGCTAGAAAGACTGGAAAACAACTCCAGAATGAATAACATCAGGATCCTGGATATTAAGGAAGGGGTTGAAGGGGATAATGTCAAGTCATTCGTAATAGATCTTTTGACCAAAGCTTTCCCACACGTTGTATCTGCTACAACTTTGAAATCTGAAATCCAACGGGTACATCGTGATCCATTTAAATTAAACCCTGGACGGAAGAAACCCAGAAAAATCCTGGTGAATATGCAATCTTACATTCTCAAGGAAAAGCTTTTGGGGGCCGCCCTTAAGCAAAAAACCATCCAGGTCCAAGATCTAACCTTCAAAATTAGGTCTGATATCTCTCGCGCGACAGAAGATAGAAGTTGGGCAAGCGAATAGACCCTTTAAAGGAAATGGGTGCCCAAGTACAGCTGAGGTTTCCAGCATTTCTTAAAGTGATGTGGGCCAATAAAATGCATAACTTTCAGTCTCCAGATGAAGTGGATAGTTTTTTGGCCCTCAATAAGGCTAGTAAATAGCTACGGCACCCATCCTAGAAGACAGCTGTTGGTGACAGTCAAGTTTATCTGTGAATTCCGGTTTTGTGGATAGCAGCTTAAATTGGCATTAGCCAATAGGTAGTAAGGAAGGGTTCCCTGGTGAGGGGTTTCAGGGGGGGAGCACGTGCGGTGGGGAGCATAGGGGTAAAAATAAACAAAAATTGTCCTCACTCAGCACAACAGGGGTTAAAAGATGCGGCTTGATCTCGATAGCAGACGATGGGCGATAAGGGGAGATCACAGGGAGGGGAGTCCCTGGAGGTGATGAGTTGGAACGTGAACGGCTTAAGAGTCAAAAGGAGGCAGCATTTGGTCCTTCAATACCTTAAAGAAAGCTCTGCCAGGGTTCTCTTGCTCCAAGAGACGCATCTTCTACGGGCTGAATGTCTAGCATTATTTAATAGGCAAAGATGGGTAGCTAAGGTTAGAGCTACAGACCAGCAATACTGCTCTAAGGGCGTCGCCATAATAATTAAAGCAAATTCAGGAATAGAACTACATAGATCGCAGGCGGACGAAAGTGGGCGTTGGGTGGGAGCGGAAGTTATAATCTGCTGCACTCTATAAACCCTGGCTAGTTATTATGGTCCGAATGAAGATGATATTTCACCCCTGAATAAACTTTGCTCTAGTCTGCTTGACTTTGAAGCCCCTCTCATAATTGGCGGAGACTTCAACGTCCTTTTAAACAATAATCTGGATAGATCCTCCCCCGCACTCAAATCTCTTCACCACGAGTTAAAGCCTACCTCCTTTCTATGCTAGATAATTTAAACCTATGTGATGTATGGCGTAAGATCAATGGCGATTTTAGAAATTATTCCTTTTACAGCAAAAAGAATGGTCATTATTCTAGGATTGATTGCATCTTTATGGAGCTTTCAGAAGTTGGAAAAGTCAAAAAAATATAGTATTTGCCTATCCATTTATCTGATCATGCTGTAATTTGGTTAAAAATCATGCTCCCCTCAAACCCTATGTCTAGAAGGTGGACCCTGAATAGGAGATTACTTTTGCAACCAGACATCATGAGCAAGATAGAAAGGGACACAGCTGACTTTTTTAATTGGAACTCAGCGTCAGCCCCAGTACACATGGTATGGGACGCCTTTAAGACCTGGCTAAGAGGGTCTTTAAAGGCTGCCTCGGCGGCCTGGGTTAGAGCAGAAAAAAGGCAGATTGCTTCACTGGAAGATCAGCTAGCAATAGCAGAAGCAAATCTGAAGTCTGGGCATTTACAGGGGTCTGATAAAGTGAGCTTATTTGGGAGAGTTGAGGCATTGCAACGTGAATTTAGACTCATGATGGAGGGGAATATGTTGCAGAAATGGGAGGTTAGTAAGATGAGAGACTTTGATCAAGGGGAGAACTGTGGGGATTTGTTAGCAATGAAGAGTAGAATGGATAGGTCATGCAACTATATCAGGAAGATCAAACCGGAAAATGGGGATCAGGCTGTTGAGGATAGGGAAGGTACTGAGTCGGCCTTTACTAAATTTTTTCAGAATTTGTATCAGGAGGATTTGGTGGTAGATGAGGTTGCATTGGATCATTGGCTCCCAAAAAAACAGCTTCCAAAGCTGAGCACTGATAGTCTATTATTTCTTAACCAGGATATATTAGGGAATGAAATCCTGACCGCTCTCAATAAAACTAAGAAAGGGAAAGCAGCAGGACCGGACTTGTTCCCAAATGAAATCTATTTATTACTGGCAGAAGAAATCATTCCGACCTGGTTAGAGTTATTTAATGAAATATTGAGGGGTACCTCTCCACTTCCGGACTCTTGGAACAAAGCTGCTATCACCTTAATTTTAAAGCCTGGGAAAGACCCCACACCATGTCAGTCTTACCGCCCAATATCTTTATTGAACTGTGATTATAAAATCTTCACCGGGATATTAACAGCTCGACTAAGTAAACTTGTTCGGCCCATGATTCATGAGGACCAGAAGGGCTTTCTCCCAGGGAGGCAGATGAAAGATCTAGTACATACGCTAATTGGGTCAATAGACCTTGCTATGACACAGTGTGCACCATTATCGATAATCACCCTAGATGCTGCAAAGGCCTTCGACCGGGTCAACTGGAAATATTTAAGCGGGACATTGAAGGCTTTTGACTTTGATGAGACCTTCAGGGAGATCCTTAAAAAAATCTATAAAGCTCCTCGAGCCCACATATTAGTAAACGGTAACCTCACGGCCCCTATGCAAATAGGGCGAGGCACCAGACAAGGGTGCCCCCCATCTCCCATCCTCTTTGACTTATACGTCGAGCCCTTGGCCCAAAGTCTAAGGCAAAATAAAGATATAACTCCCTTTATGATAGGCGGTTTCTCCTGGAAGCTAACTCTTTATGCCGACGACTTGATTCTGTTCACCTCTGATGCCAACCAAGCCCTTCCGGAATTATTTACTGAAGTGCAGGCATTTGGGAAGATGTCTGGATATGAGGTTAACAGTAGCAAGATGGAAGTTATGGCTTGGAACCTAGATGCTCATGGTGTCTGGTTGTCAAAAGAAATAAGATACTTAGGTGTAACAATACTACAAAAATTAAAAGAACTCCCTAAAGTGAATTTAATGAAAGTCTCTAAGGAAGTAGACAAGTTGTTGAAAAAATGGCAGCATCTCCCTCTCACACAGTACGAGCGGATTAATCTAGTTAAGTTGTGTGTCCTGCCCAAGTTTGCCTACTTGTTTGACAACATACCATTGGTGTTCGATAAGAGACTTCTTGTTAAAATACAGGGAAGAATCTCCGCATTCATATGGGCCGGCAAGTGGATTAGGCTTTCCTGGAAAAAGCTAAGACGGAAGCTTACACGTGGTGGCTTGGGTCATCCAGATCTTCAAAAGTACTGCTGGGCACACCAGCTAAAGAATTGTAGGATGCTTCTACTTAGGCCAGATGGCACTTTGGGTGGTCACATGTATAAGGCTATGTTGGCGGACAGCGCGGAAGAGGGTTTCATGCATAAATTTGGTGCCCCCAAATTCTTTAAAAAAGTTCGTCTGAAGGTTCTGTATGCTGCAGCAAAACTATGGTTTGACTGCCGTTCATGCTTGGGCATCCCTTGTTACAGTAAATGGGCTCCAGTGTTGGAATCTCCGGGAACGCCGAAGTGCATTTTAGACGCCCTAGCAAAACCACTGAAAATAGCTGGTGTCGCACGTTGGGGGGATATAATGGAAGGTGATAGCTGTTTGCCCTGGGATACCTGGAGGAACTTGACCAACAACACATTATCTAGGTTTAAGTTCTATCAAATCTCAACGTGGTGCAGGAACCAGCAGTGGCATTCTCCATCCGACAATTCAACGGAGAAAGACCTGCAAGACTTAAAACCAAGAAAGAAGGAGGTATCGCTTTGGTTCGGATATCTGCTTGCTGCTTCGGACAAGAGCTTGAGCCCCACTACCTGGTTTGGGAAAATGGCTTGCCTGACGAGGAGCTGAAAAATTTATGGCAAGTATCTTTAGACATGCTTTATTCCTTGATGAAGTGCGCTGAACTAAGGAGAAACCATTTTATTACCCTACACAGGATCTACTGGTCCCCACTTAAGTTGTCCAAAGTAAGAGGTGGTGGAGATGCCAAAAGATGTGGTGCCCATGAAGCAGATGACATCCACATATTTACCACCTGCCCGCTGTTTCTCTGGTTTTGTACGAGTGAAATGTCCAACTAACTATAACGTCCCTGAAACCTGTGGTTGTTTCAGTGAATTTCCAAGGTTTTTTAAATGATAATTTCTAACTATAACGTCCCTGAAACCTATGATTTTTTCAGTGAATTTCTAAGGTTTTTTAACTGCTAATTTCTAACTATAACGTCCCTGAAACCTATGGTTTTTTCAGTGAATTTCAAAGCTTTTTTAAATGCTAATTTCTAACTATAATGTCCCTGAAACCTATGGTTTTTTCAGTGAATTTCAAAGGTTTTTTAAATGCTAATTTCTAACTAACGTCCCTGAAACCTATGGTTTTTTCAGTGAATTTCAAAGGTTTTTTAAATGCTAATTACTAACTATAACGTCCCTGAAACCTATGGTTTTTTCAGTGAATTTCAAAGGTTTTTTAAATGAACATTTCTAACTATAACATCCCTGAAACCTGTGGTTTTTTCAGTGAATTTCTAAGGTTTTTTAAATGCTAATTTCTAACTATGCCTACAGAGGTAGGACATGTGCAGAAAGAGGAAGAAAGGCGCAGAAAGAAGCAAGAGAAATGCAGAACGAGGCAACAGAAGACCAGAAAGAGGAAGCAGAGGTACGGAAAGAGACAAGAAAAGTGTAGAAAGAGGCAAGAGAGTTGCAGAAACAGGCAAAAGAGGTGCACAAAGAGGGAACAGGGGTGCACAGAGAGGCAAGAGAAGTACAGAAAGAACCAACAGAGGTGCAGAAAGAGGCAAGAGGGGTGCAGAAATTTGCAAGAGAGGTGCAGAAAGAAGGAACAGAGGTGCAGAAAGAAGCAAGAGGGGTGCAGACAGAGGCAAGAGAGGTGCAGAAAGAGGGATGAGGGGTGCAGAAAGAGGCAAGAGGGGTACAGAAATTTGCAAGACAGGTGCAGAAAGAAACAAGAGCAGTACAGAAACTACCAAGAGAGGTGCAGAAACAGGTAAGAGGGGCGCAGAAAGAGGCAAGAGGGGTGCGGAAATTTTCAAGAGAGGTGCAGAAAGAAGCAAGAGCAGTGCAAAAGAACCAACAGAGGTGCAGAAGGAGGCAAGAGAACTGCAGAAAGAGGCAAGAGAGTTGCAGAAACAGGCAAAAGGGGTGCAGAAAGAGGGAACAGGTGGGCAGACTGAGGCAAGAGAGGTGCAGAAAGAGGCAAGAGAGGTACAGAAAATGACAAGAGAACTGCAGAAAGAGGCAAGAGGGATGCAAAAAAGGGAAGAAGGGTGCAGAAAGAAACAAAAGAAGTGCAGAAAGAAGGAACAGAGGTGCAAAAAGAGGGAAGAGGGGTGCAGAAAGAGGCACGAGAGGTGCAGAAAGAAGCAAGAGATGTGCAGAAAGAAACAAAAGAAGTGCAGAAAAAAGGAACAGAGGTGCAGAAAGAGGCAACAGGGGTGAAGAAAGAGGCAACAGGGATGCAGAAAGAGGGTAGAGGGGTGGATAAAGAGTCAAGGGAGTGTAGAAAGAAGCAAGAGAGATGTAGAAAGAAACAAAAGAAGTGCAGAAAGAAGGAAGAGAGGTGCAGAGAGAGGCAAGAAAGGTGCAGAAAGAGGGAAAAGGGGTGCAGAAAGAGGCACGAGGGGTGCAGAAAGAAGCAAGAGAAGTGCAGAAAGAAGCAACAGAGGTGCAGAAAGAGGGAAGAGGGCTGCAGAAAGAAGCAAGAAAGTTGCAGAAAGAAACAAAAGAAGTGCAGCAAGAAGGAACAGAGGTGCAGAAAGAGGCAAGAGGTAAACAGAAAGAGGGAAGAAGGGTGCAGAAAGAGGCACAAGGGTTGCAGAAAGAAGGCACAGAGGTGCAGAAAGAAGAAAGAGAAGTGCAGAAAGTATCATCAAAGGGGCAGAAAGAGGATGAGGGGTGGAAAAAGAGGCAAGAGAAGTGCAGAAAGAAGCAACAGAGATGCAAAAAGGGGGAACAGGGGTGGAGAAAGTGGTGAGAGGGGTGCAGAAAGAAGCAAGAGAGGTGCAGAAAGAAACAAAAGAAAAGCAGAAAGAAGGAACAGGGGTGCAGAAAGAGGCAAGAGGGATGCAAAAAAGGGAAGAAGGGTGCAGAAAGAAACAAAAGAAGTGCAGAAAGAAGGAACAGAGGTGCAAAAAGAGAGACGAGGGGTGCCGAAAGAGGCACGAGGGGTGCAGAAAGAGGGAAAAGGGATGTAGAAAGAGGGAAAAGGGGTGGAGATAGAGGCAAGGGGGTGTAGAAAGAAGCAAGAGGACTGTAGAAAGAAACAAAAGAAGTGCAGAAAGAAGGAACAGAGGTGCAGAGAGAGGCAAGACAGGTACAAAAAGAAGGAAAAGGGATGCAGAAAGAGGCACGAGGGGTACAGAAAGAAGCAAGAGAGGTGCAGAAAGAAGCAACAGAGGTGCAGAAAGAGGGCAGAGGGGTGAAGAAAGGGGCAAGAGAGGTGCAGAAAGAAGCAACAGAGGTGCAGAAAGAGGGAAGAGGGATGGAGAAAGAGGCAAGAGGGGTGCAGAAAGAAGCAAGAAAGTTGCAGAAAGAAACAAAAGAAGTGCAGCAAGAAGGAACAGAGGTGCAGAAAGAGGCAAGAGGTGAACAGAATGAGGGAAGAAGGGTACAGAAAGAGGCACAAGGGTTGCAGAAAGAAGGCACAGAGGTGCAGTAAGAAGCAAGAGAAGAGCAGAATATAGCAACAGAGGTGCAGAAAGAGGGATGAAGGGTGGAAAAAGAGGCAAGAGAAGTGCAGAAAGACGCAACAGAGATGCAAAGAGGGGGAACAGGGGTGGAGAAAGTGGCAAGAGGGGTGCAGAAAGAAGCAAGAGAGGTGCAGAAAGAAACAAAAGAAAATCAGAAAGAAGGAACAGGGGTGCAGAAAGAGGCAAGAGGGGTGCAGAAAGACAGAAGAGGGGTGCATAAAGAAGCACGAGTGGTGCAGAAAGAAGCAAGAGAGGTACAGAAAGAAGCAAGAGTAGTGCAGAAAGATGCAACAGAGGTGAAGAAAGAAGCAAGAGCGGTGCAAAAAGAGGGAAGAGGGGTGCAGAAAGAGGCACAAAGGGTGCACAAAGAAGCAAGAGAGGTGCAGAAAGAAGCAACAGAGGTGCAGAAATAGGGAAGAGGGGTGGAGAAAGAGACAAGAGAGGTGCAGAAAGAAGCAACAGAAGTGCAGAAAGAAGGAAGAGGGCTGGAGAAAGAGGCAAGAGGGGTGCAGAAAGAAGCTAGAGAGGTGCAGAAAGTAACTAAAGAAGTGCAGAAAGAAGGAACAGAGGTGCAGAAAGAGGCAAGAGGAGTGCAGAAAGAGAAGAGGGGTGCAGAAAGAGGCACAAGGGGTGCAGAAAGAAGCAAGAGAGGTACAGAAAGACGCAAGATAAGTGCAGAAAGAAGCAACAGAGATGCAGAAAGAGGGAAGAGGGGTGGAGAAAGAGGCAAGAGAAGTGCAGAAAGAAGCAACAGACATGCAGAAAGGGGGAAGAGGGGTGGAGAAAGAGGCAAGAGGGGTGCAGAAAGAAGCAAGAGAGGTGCAGAAAGAAACAAAAGAAGTGCAGACAGAAGGAACAAAGGTGCAGAAAGAGGCAGGAGGGGTGCAGAAAGAGCAAAGAGGGGTGCAGAAAGAGGCAAGAGAGGTGCAGAAAGAGGCAAGAGGGGTGCACAAAGAAGCAAGTGAGGTGCAGAAAGAGGCAACAGAGGTGCAGAAAGAGGCAAAAGAGGTACAGAAAGAATCAACAGAAATGCAGAAAGAGGCAAGAGAGGCGCAGAAAGAAGCAAGAGTGGCTTGCACACCATTAGTACCAATTTAACACCCACATTTAGCAATAAGTAACAGGTGGCCATTCTAGGTTTACAAAGGACCTTCCACTACGCTGTATCACTTGTCGCTGCATTTTTGGTAACGTTTGAGCCGTTTGAGCTAGAAACAAGGCTTTTTCTGTTCAAAACTGCAGATTAGGCAGCACATGATGGATTATGTGGCTAATGCGGAAAATGTATAATTGTGCGAAAGTTGGTGCAGCCAAACAGTCGCATAATTCCAGTGGCCCTGCTCATACCTCTGACTAGGTCCAAAAGTGCTCCTCAGTAATTCCTTCTTTTTTTTGTCTCATTGAGCTCATAGTTTAGCTTCTATGGAAACGAGGAAGACTAAACCTGAGGTTACCACTGCACACCACAGACTACCATACCATATAATTGCTCTCCATAACACATAATCCCACTCTACATAATGTTATGTCCCGTATAGAGGCCCTAATGTAGACCCGTTCATACATGCCCTAAAATGGACGTATTCGTATTTGCCCTAATACGGTCATATTCGTACTTGCCCTATTATGGTCAAAGCCGCATATGCCCTATTACGGTCATAACTGTACATGTCCTATTATAGTCATGATTCCTTATATGGGCATGATCTTTCACCTACATTGGTCCTCGCTAGTACACAACGAGCTCTGAGGGCTGAACGTTATCTAGTCTGTGGTTTTGAATACAGCAGGGTTTTTCCCAAACACAGGCCCACACTGTACTCATCAATTATGCATGGCTCTCTAGGAATACACCACCTGCATAATATGTATGTACAAAGTTCACCCCTGACGTCTTCCTCAAATCTAACAAGGGCCAATAAAAACCATACGAAGCAACTAGAGTCTTCAGGGTATAAATACACCACATCTTACCCCGGTAAGACAGAGGGAACCGAGACTTCCATGCTGACACACTGACCAGAGACGCTGAGGCTCCTGCATGTAGTCGCTCCAGCTGACAGCGGTCTAACACAGCCCTTGCGGGGTGTCCAACTCGAGACCAGGACGGGGTCCCACACTCTCTCTATTCAGGTATGGGGGTTTGACTAAATCCTAGCTCTTAGGGTTTTAGACCTACACACATATGCTAGGTACACTCAGGTACATCTAGTTAGGCATCGTAGGAGTACGCGCACCTTGCATAATGCTTTTTATATACCATGTATGTATTCATGATTATTGCAATATGGTAGAACTGTTCTACCCCTTCACTTTTATCATACTGCTGATAATATATCTCTGCTATTGTCTGCTGATTGCTGCAGCACATATATTTTACACTAGAATAACAACTGTTCAATAAATACTTATTGAAACGCCCAGACTGTTTATTCTGTGTAACTCTCTGAGACAAACCGAATAAGTAAGCACGAGTGACTGAGCGAAAAGTAGTACATTGTTTCCACGATTCTGAGGAATTTGGGTTGTCATGATCTAAGGTTGCCAGAACCTAATCTCTCTCCGATAAGAGGAGATTCTAGTGGTACTGTGAGCTAGCTAATGCAAATCCGGCTAACATACGCGGTGGGGGTGCACAGAGTCAGTCTACCACCAATCCCACAGTATATGTTATCCAAACGCGCAGGTCCTGCATGGGTACTATAGGAACTACACGACATGGCGCCTCCAACGTTGGTTGGGTACTTATTTAACAGTAGAATCTGAGTAGTTCAGTCGTGCTATTCTCAGAGAACCTACTCACAAAACCCCAGAGACGCCTGGAGTGGGTGGGCACAAACTCCGCCACAGCTGAGTAGTACGAGAATACTATTTATTGTCTGTTGGTTAATCAAGCTTGAAGGACATTTACAGACACATGCATCAAAGCTTTTTGCGATCGCAAACGGTGCGATTCGCAAAAATCGGCCGTTTGCGATCGCAAAATTAGCTTTTGCGATGCATCAAGGGTCAAGGCCCTCGCAATTTGAGAATTCGCAATTTATTGCGAGTTCTCAAATTGCGATTGCATTTAAGGAATCGCAAATTGAGATTCCTTAAATGCAATGCATTAAAGTAAAGAAATTAGCGATTTCGCTAATAGGGGGCGCAAATTACCATGAAGTTGAACTTCATGGTAATTTGCATTTTTCTAAGTTCCACTTTACACACACACATGCCCTTGGGGCATGTGTGTGTGCAAGATGTACTCATATGCAGATTCAGGGGTGCAACAGGGTGTCCTTTTGACACCCTGGCACCTTGAAATGCATTCTCAATTTGCGATTCTCTAATTGAGAATCGCAAATTGAGAATGTCTTCCCATTCATTCCTATGGGCCTCTAGGCCCATAGGAATGAATGGGGAGGTATTCCTTAATTGCGACTCGCAATTTGCGAGTCGCAATTAAGGAATGTTTAGAAATCGCTATTTTTAAGCGATTTCTACATGCATAGGCTTTTGCGATTCCATAATTGCAATTCCTTAAAAATCGCAATTAAGAAATTGCAAAATCCAACATTGATGCATGTGCCTGTTCGTTCCTAAAAATTGTGCATAACACCTTATCTTAGTTCCCCTTCGAATACTTCTTCTTCTAAACATGTCTGACAACGAGGTAAGGACAGACAGAGTTTGTGAGAAGTTGGCCTGGTATATGCTGTTCACTAGTTAAAGTGGACACCTTGCACCAGTACAAGTCGACTCTTATGGTTGGTAGGTTTAAGACAACCTTTATAGAAAGCTATCCTGGTGGTAGCTGTGGAGATCAGCCTTCAGGCTAAGTCTTGGGGGAATGTAAAGCAGCTTGTTTTACCACACAATCTCCTGAATCACCAAATGAAAAGACACCACACAGGTATATATATCAAATATATATGTATTTATTAATAAACACTCTCTACTAATCTCTTTATGAGATTAGAGGATAGGAACATATGTACAAATCAATGTTATCAAAATAAGTTAGCACAATCAAATATCACAATCTTAGTTTGGCTAGACCTGGGTCTAGAGCATGTAGAATCGAGGGACCCCCAAGAACCACCCCAGGTAGTTGTAGGAGACCCACAGGGGATGGACGCGGTGTTCAGACACCGATGCGAGTCCTGTACGAGTCTATGCGAAAAGACGCGATTGAGTTTTCAATGTTAAAGGTCCCTTGCGTGTTCGAGGCGAACACACCGATCGGACTCAGTACGAGTCGAAGGACGCGGTTGCGAGTAGAATTGCAAGGGAGATGGACGCGGTGTGTCTAACACAGACGCGTACCCTGTACGAGCCAGTGCGATAGTCGCACTTGGAAAATAAGAGTTTTAGGGTACTTCTGGAGTAGCTACAAGCAAGCCACTTACAGGGTAAGTAGTTCTAGGGCCCACACCCACAGGAGCACCGTAGTGCTGAAGTTACCTCACCCAGGGAAGCCGGGTGCATAGGTGTCCTTTGGTGTCGGGTCGCGGCGTCGTTCTCACTGGGAGCCAGGGAAGTCTTGCTGCTTGCGGCGACAGTAGAAGTGTCCGGTGGAATCCAAGCCTGGATTCAGAAGATGGAAGACCTTAAAGCAGAGGGGACAGTGTTCAAGGTCACTTGGCAGTGACCCGGGGCAAGGAAGATGAATGCCCACCGTCATCAACAGATTCAGGTCATTCACAGGTGTCTTGGCTCTTCGACCACGAGCTCCAGGAGATGTCGAAGACGACCAGGAGCTGGATTCAGCATGTCCCACGAAGTCTGCAGCTGACTGCGGCGTCGGCGACCCGATTGGAGCTAACAAGCCTTGGTAGCAGCAAGTCTTGTGGAGAAGACAAAAAGTCAATGGTGCAGACCAGCAAGGTCTGTGGAACTCACCCAGCGAAGGTAAGTCAGGGCAGGCCTGGAGCAACCAGGAGAGCCCTTTGGATTGGTTTAAAAGTCTTCAGGGGACCCACAAGCCGGCTGGCAAGGGATTGCAAAGACACCTCGGGAGGATTCACTCAACAGAGGCCCACGGTCACTCGGGACAGGGTAGGCCTCTGATTCTGGGAAGAATCTTTGCTGGAGGATGGGACCACATGTGGTCTAAAGCAACAGTTCATAGAAAGTCGTGAAGGGGTTGCACTCGACAATAGTGCACGGTACCCAGGGTCTGTGGTTCCTCGTCACTCGTGGGGTCCACTTGCTTCAGCTTCGCTGGGGACTCACGATGGCCTTGGAGAAGTCAGGAAATCCTCTTTCTGGGCTGCAGGAACTTCGGGCTCCGGCGGGAGCGGCATAGTTTGCGACCGTCGTTGTAGTTTTTGGTGCCTGCCAAGCAGGGGAGTCACTCCTTGACTCCAAGGGAGATTCTTCAGTCTTCCAGAGGTAGTGGAACGTCGAAGGTCCAGGATTCTTCTGTAGAGCGTCATTCAGGGGTATCTAGGTTGCAATGCACAGGTTCCCCCTCTTATACTAAAAAGAAGGGAGGGACTAGCTCTATGACCCCACCTATGGGAGGGTCAGGGGAGTGGGTGGCTACACCCACTTCCCTTTGTCCAGTTTCGTGCCAGAGCAGGGGCAGGTAGCCCCTGAGCCGGTTTGAACTGGCATATGCACAGAGGAGCCTTCTGCTCCCCCAGTGCAGGACTTCAAAGCACTCTAGGAGTGCACCCACCCAGCCCCAATACACTAAACCCTGTCTGGGAGGTGGTCACACCCCCTTGGGACAGGATATCTATTGTTGGGCTTCCTCCACTGCGAGTTCGGTCATCAGGAGGAGGGCAGCCCAGTGTCTGTGACTGGTGGCATCCATTTTGTGATGCCAGGGCCAGTGGCGGCTGGTGGAATTTGTAACTGGTGGGGCGTATGTAGAGTGAATCAACGCATGCGAGCAAGCGCAGCGAGCGAGCCGGACGGCAATAAGGGGGGTTCGGGGGGCTTCTCCCCCGTGAAGATTTTTTTTAAAAATGGGCATCTTTTTGGTGCGAGTTTCAGCACTATGTCTGTGATAAATGGACTAAAAATTCAGTAGTTCTAGGCATTCATAAAAGAAAACAAACATTATTTCAGAGAATTTCTGGGTTGCCAAGCAAATCTGACTTCTGAAGAGGGTTAGGGTACTAAGCAAGACTGCTTTGGCTCTACCCTTTCCAATAGAAAACACTAGTTAGTGATATGAACAAGTTCAATGGACAAACCTGGGGTCTAGGGAGAGTCCCTCTCCTGAGAAAGAAATTTAAAAAGATTGGCAAATGGTGCATTTTAAAGCAAATGAATGCAGCGATAAAGCAAGGCTTATTAAGTAGTGGGAACGTATAGTCTTGAAATATTAAACACATTAAAAACTGCCCCATATCTTCTTGCATTAACTTGTTCAACAGTTACTGTAATATGTAAATTGTTCTGCATGACAACTTTAGCCCTTTAAAATGTATGCTTAGCTTGCCCAGTGTCTTGCACTGCATGCAGCATTAACTTTGGAAAAATATGCTCTAACCAGACTTCGGGAAGCACCCACAGCTGCTGGCTGTAACCAGTCATATAGAAATATGTGCAGACAGGTCTTTAAGTGAGATGAAAAAAGTGGGTGCTCCCTATAAAGGAACATGCCAAATACATTTCTGTGATTCCCATAGTGTGCCATCAGACCGATATTTTGGTTTCTCTCTGAGATGTAATTTTATCCAGATAAATGGCACAGCAAGTGACATACGCCTAAAGCCGGTCAGTATGATTGGCTTTGTCACTGGGTGTTAGCTGTTTAAGATAAATGAGTAACAACAATGATTTCTTATATATAATTAGGGCTCCCAGTTTTCAGTTTTTACGGATTTTTACAGATAAATACAGACAGAAAACTATTTTTTTCCTGTCTGTATTTATTTTTAAATACAGAAAAATACGGAAAATAAGTTGTCTTTGGATGTTTTTTCTACTGTCAATCATGAGTGCCAGGTCAGCAGGTGTACAGATTGAGAGGCAGGGGAGATGAAAAAGACAGTAGGTTTCCTAATTAAGCTCAATTAAGTGCAGATCTACAGTTAATTATGATATTCTACAATGCAAGTGTTTTCAGATAACGCTATTGCACTGTATACTGCTGAAACAATTTGGACATTCAAATGCAAATTTACATTTATCAGTCAAATAAATGTGGAAAAATACCCATTGCAGCTTCATTTGCACAGAAAACACAAAATAAAAATGGATAAATACAGACAAAATTAGCAAAAAATAAATATGGATAAATACAGACGGAAATGTCGAAAAAGTAAATACCATAAAACCGGGAGCCATATATATAATTAACATTGAAAATGTTTAAATTCTGAAATAGTGAGTCTGTGAATTAAATAGCATTGAGGCCTGTGGAAGGAGTTTTGGCCGTCAATTATGTTTGCTTTATGTTAGATATGTATCCTCTTTTTCTCTGCATATCTTGTCCATCTGCACATCTTCAAACCCCTCTCTTTCCTCTTCAGCATCCTCTTTTCACTCTTCCCCGAATGCCCTTCCTCACATCTGTCACTTCACCGCCCCCCAACATGCACTGTACTCCCTCAAATATAAGCACCTTAATTTCTCTTACTTTTGCCTTGCAAATATTTTGACATCAGTGTACCCCCTTCACACACATTTCCACAGAATTTCAGTTGCAAATGGAATACACAAACATTGTTTTGTGTGCGCTGCAGAGAGGCCAACCCACTGACAGGCACTTTGTTTGGCTTTAGCCTTAGCGCCTGCATGCTCAATCAAAGTCCCTCAAAAACACCTGGCATGGCTCAAGCCTCAAAGTATGCACAGAAAAAAATACAGATAAACAACCACATTATAAAATAGCTAACTCGTGGGGAATGCAAGATTAAGTAAACATGTAAAATAAGAGAGGAACTAAATCGCTGAAATGCATTCCTCGACGTTAACATTCATTGTTTGCAAGTCAATCTATATTTTTGGCATCAGTGTTAACTTGGGGGCATGTACACAGGGCCAGTTTTAATGCCATACATCAGAGGACTGGCCACTGTAAGCACATGTTACACAGTAAGCACATCTCTCGCTTTGGGCCTGACCCGGATATTTGGATCCATTTCACAAGGGAGCAAATGCCGCAGCTCCACTTCTAAAGGAGCGAGCAATGTGCAGCGAGGGCCTGGGGTGTCAGTGGGGGAGGTAAGCATGGGGTCTCTATATCCCCTTTGCTGGTATTGAAGGTATGTGAGGTCTGCACTCGATGATGCTTCTTTTTAGATATGCTAAACTCAAATCTCTGATCACTGTGTACAACGTAGGTGTTAATTAAATGCATCTCAGTCATCCTCCAGTTAGGCGCATATGTAAAGTTATTGTTCTCCTGTTATGTTTGTACTGGAGCATGTAGGCTGTCCCTGAGCATTGTCTCAAGGTCCACATTCAATCGATCAACTCTTGTTGATGGCCCTCTTCCTCTCTGTATGCACACTAAGTTGTATACTACAGGTGTTCAACTCACACTCAGACGCTCATCATTCCATACACCTTTTCATTTCTGTCAAAGCTGCCCTCACTGTGCTATTATTTTTAATTTCCATAGCCAATCGATGTTCATCAGAAAAATGTCCATCTAGATGTTGGACAAATAGAAGCTTGCAGCCACAAAATCCAGCTCCCTATCCTCAGTTAACTTTACCTTTATTCGGTTTGTTTTGCTTCGACACATCTTAATCAGAAGGATTGAACGCTCTTTTAAGTTGTTCTGAGAGTATAGCCTGTGACCTGTTACCTGAGCACCCACGCACCCCACTCATGCACTCAAGTGAAAGACCTACACTTTTCTGTAGCAAAGCAACCCTCGTTGCAGAAAATCTGACACGGGCAAGATCAATAGAGCAGCTCACAGTTGTGCAGACTAGACTGGCTTTATATGTTTTCGCTTCCAAAGGTTCTTCCTAAAAGCAATTTATATCATACCAAGAAGGCGCGAGCCACGTTCTGTTATCAAATGTACTTATCTGTAAACTGAAAGTATAACGGAAAGTGTCCCTGTAAAATCATAAAATATATGAAGTGAAAAAATGGGCCTGGGCCTTACCGGCTGGAGGTGAACTGCTCGAGTTCACATAACACCGTCCTCACACCGTCACAAAGTCCCACTCCTGACAGCAACCTGTTGTGCCCATGGACTAGCTGCTGCAGCCTCCCAGCAGTAATTTATACTGCTGCCTCGACAACCAGCAAACGTGCAGTCAGTCACGCTGCGCAGCAGTATGTAAGAAATGGCGTCCAGTGATGTCCATAATGACCTGGATTAACTGACGCGCGGGAAGCAGCCTCACTCACTACAGGTCGAGTCTGCGCAGACTCGATCCTTGGCTTCCTGACTACCACACCCTTTCCCAAATCGTCACAGGGGGTCCCGCCCACGCCCTGTAATTAGTTGGGAAAGGGTGGGGTGACAAGGCTTCTCACTCTGTGATTGACGTGGAGTTTTTGTTATCTCGGGCTTGCATTGAAAACGCCCGGGCAAACTTACCTCCACGCCATCAGGGTGGAGACTGGGCTTTGAATCCAAGTGTTTTCCGAGCTGATGACCTCACAGGCTTCAGGGCTGTGAGGTTGTCAGCCGGCAAACACTTAGACTTCATCACGTGATCGTGATGATGACTGTGTCCACAATGCTTATTGGACAACGCCGGTGTCGATGGTGAGTAGTGCAGACAGTGTCTGCCCGACAGTGCTCCGTGTTCATAATAAAATGATGTGAAATTACAAAAAAAAGGCATTTTTTAAAAATGAAAACAAAATGAGCATTCAGCATTATTATTGCTGTATGTAACGGGGGCGGAGCCCCGACGCCCGTAAAGAGAAACCGCCACTGGCCAGGGCTCTTTAGGATTCTACCGCGTTTCCACAGTAGGTACATGTCTAACCCTCTAGAAGGGTGGGATCATACTCCCACACCAGTTACTGGTGTGGGGGTATGATTCCAAAGTGTTTGACACCAAACACGACATGTTTTGATGCAACCATTCCAAAGTTAGCATTTACCGCGAGGATATAATGCACTTAAGGGTATATGGTTTGACTGCATTCACAAACAGCCCCAGAGAATGGACTCTGAGGGGTGCATAGGGGCCCTGCTCAGGCAGAGGCACGCTCTCACATAGGAACTAAGCACCCCACCCTCAGAATTGATAGGGCCTGCCTTAGGGGTGACTGACAAGTCTCAATGTGTGTGCAGGAGAGATATAGGGGACCTATATCTCAGTGAGGAGTGCTAGCACTTCCTCACCCAGGCTGTAGTAGCAGGCCTTTGGTGTCAGATTTAGTCTGCTTCCCAGGGGTGGCATAATACATGCTTCAGCCCCTGGTAGGCATGTGAAGTACCTATGCCCTTGGTACCTAAGGTACCATATACTAGGGACTCATAAGGTACCACAGTATCCAATCACTAGTGCACCTAGAGTGCACTCCAAGTCATTTAGAGAGAACAGAGAGGCTGGGGCCCTGATTGGCAGGGTCCCAGCCAGACTATAGCCAGAAACCAGTGTAAACATCAGAAAAAAAGTGGGGGCAACATAAGAGGCAGATCCTACTCTCCTACACAGTTGAACTCAATTTTTCAGAAGAAGGAGAAGATCCTGAAAATGTAATACCGATTGCACCAAAATTCAGAAGGACAGTCACCCTAAGACTATTAGAAAATGGTTTACAAGCGGGGTGGCATGGTAGTTTTCGTGATTGAGGTACACGAATCAAACAAAACAGAGGTATTCTATTCATGGGTTACATTCCCAGCAGTAAATGCCATAACAAAGACATTTCACTACTACATAGCAGGAAATGCACCACATGAATATGCCCCGTTTGAGGACATAGAGATTCCACTCACTTACCAGGAACATTATTACTGGTTTAATGGCGCCCTACCCCACGTACGAGGAAGAGTAAGATTAGGCCCGCTCGGAGGAGACGGGGCCACATGGCCAATACTAGCGGCTTACACACCACATCCTGACATTGGAACAATGCCACAGCCAGAATTACTCGTACAACACAGAGATTTAATTAAAATCTACAGAAACCTGACACAATTCGTCATGAGGACTTTAACAATCCAACCTGCACCAGCTGCAGCAAATAGTACTCCAGCTCAGGGTACAGGAAATAAAATTACTCCTCAAACATTACACGCAGTAATGGGCAAAATGCCTGCAAAACGCGAACAAATCCCATTCTGGATAGCTCAGAAAATAACTCAGCTTGAGGCGGTATTCCCGAATACTACCACCTATGATAAACACAGAATACTAACAATCTGCTTGCCCATGGGGATCACACCACAAGTAGAGGACTGCACCTCTTGGGGTTCAGTCTTTGCTGCCTATATACCAGAACACATGGTATCCCGTCATTAGCAGTAGTACCTGACGTATTGAGACAGATACAAAATGAGTATGGAGCAGAGCCTGCCCTAAACTTAGGGATGAAGTTACTAAACAACTTCAATCAGGTATCAGCCATAATACTAGCTAACATTAAGGGGGAAGCAGCTTCAGTGGCAATCTGCCAACGCCTAAGGGAATTCGGTCCAGTGGATCAACAACACGAACTACCCAAAATAATTGAAACTGCATATGCAGAATTAGGCAGAGACAGTCTAGGTGGGAAGGCATTAAAACCACAATTGGTGGGTAGTCCTGAAAAGGACACTACAAAGCAAACACCTACTTATTCTAAAAAGAAGTGGGAAAATAAAAAAACAACAAAAGTCTAAAGACAGCAGATCTCAATCCAGAGGCAGGTCTCCTCAACAGGAGCCCTCTGAAAGGAGGTATAACCTCAGGAATAGGGATAATATTAAAAAACCTGACAGGTATCAGGATGCTGATACACGTTCCTCTGGTTCCTTTCAGGGTTCGTCAAGAAACTCCGAGAGGGAAGGACGGTCAGAACACAGACAAGAGGAGCATACAAAGTCCAGAGACACGCAACGTGCTGCGGACTACGCACCTAAAAAAAAAGATAAACAAAAACCTCAGTTCAAAATGAAAAAGGTAGCAGGTCTCAAGATCAGACATGCCCACAATTCTGAGGACACAGCTTCTGAACGGGGAATGGGCTCTGACGATGCTAGACAGCACGGCAGAAGTAACGATAGCTCGCCAGAACCTGAAGGAATTTCTGGTGACAGCGGAGTTGAGTGAGTATATCACGGTGGAGACACCTGATACTTGGGTAAGTGTCCCACATAAGTTACATGAGATAACACTCCGGATGGAGGGGGACAAGCCCAGAAAAGTAAAAGGTCTATTTTGGGAAAATTTGTCATCTGGATATGACATCCTATTAGCAGAGCAAGACTGGCCGCCAGCATTCGTCATGGAATGCCCAAAGGGAGAAAAGGTAATTTTTCCAGCATTTTCCAACCTTGTTCCCATACATCTTAAACACGCATATGCGCAGGAGTGGGCGTTTACCCTAGCTCCAGCGTTGTATAAAAATCATGCTGGTTGGGATGAGGATTCAACCCACCACGTGATCCCGTTAAAAGTTTCCCCAAATGCTCAAAGGCAATACCCTATAAAGCAGGAAGCTAAAAAACAAGTCAGGGAGATCCTAGATCAACTTGAATACCAGGGGGTGATAGAAAATTGCACTTCACCTATGAACAATCATTTGTTCCCCGTAGCCAAACCTGACAACACATATCGTCTAGTTTTAGATTACAGACATTTAAACACTTGCACAAAGACATTTGCAGTTCAAAATGCACACAGTGCCGCATTAATGAATAACATTGTGCGACAAAAATACAAAACAACACTTGATATCTCAAATGGATTTTTCTGCCAAAATATAGCGCCTGAAAGCAGGTATCTGATCGCATTCTCAGCGCTGGGGTCCCATCGGCAATTTTGTCAACTCCCCCAAGGGTATAAGAATAGCCCGGGGTTGTTTACAGCAAGGGTAACAGAGTTACTCCAAAATTTGGATGAAGAAGCATTGTCCTATGTGGATGATATTTACCTGACGGACGATGACTTACCGAGGCACTTGACCAGGGTGAGCACCATTATCATGGGATTCACCTCTGAGGGCTATAAATTTTATTTCAAAAAATCAAAAATTGCCCACCTCAATGTCCTATTTTTAGGGTATGAGCTGTCAAGTGAAGGAAAAAGCCTAGCAGCTAACTTTTTAGAAAAGTGTGCGCTGCTCCAACCTCCAAAATCATTAAAAAATTTACAACCAATTCTGGGATTCCTAAATTTTGGTCGAACATACATTTTGGATTACGCAGAAAGAGTAAAACCTTTCTACGACTTAATAAAACCTGATTTTTCAATCAGACAATGGACAAAGGAACATACAAATATCCTGCGTTCACTACAGGAAGACATGATAGCTTCAAAACATTTACAGACACGCGTAAACGTACGCAACTTAGTGATCCGAGTAATAGCGGGTCAATGCTGGTACACTTATTTGACTTTCAATGAAGGAGAAACAGTACCAATCGCATATAAATCACACCTGTACACAAACGCAGAGATGCGTTTCACTTCAACAGAAAAAATCCTGACAGCAGTGCAGACCGCTGTAGCAAGAGAACGAGCTCTGGCTCAGGGTAAACGCATAATTGTCGTGACCCCAGTACCAGCTTCAGAAGCTGTTACAAAAGCTAGCATTCCAAATGCGAAAGCCTTACATCCCAGATGGATACAATGGGCTAATTCTCTTACTGCAACGGATGTTGAATATAGATTTGATCCAAGTTTAAGAACACAAGCATTTCTGCAATACAAACAAGAATATCCTCTTCCAAATGAGATTTTGCCTCTAGATCAGTATGAATACATTATTTACACTGACGGATCTGCTCAACCAGCCATAGGGAGTAAGCAAGCTTACAGCGCTGCGTGTGCAATCCTTAAAGGTCGCATGCGCGATGGAAAGTTCCATCCCAGTAGCACTACAACGCAATCTCTAGGAGACTGCATGGCTCAGTTGGCAGAATTAAAAGCACTGATACTGGCACTTGTAAATACGGAACACGAATTCCCCACATTAATAGTGTGTGATTCCTTTTACTGTGTACAGTAGTACAATGAATATTTACATCATTGGGAATAAAACGGGTTTAAAGATGCAAAAGGTGGCACAATTAAGCATAAAATGCTATGGGAACAGGTAGTGGAGTTGAGAAACGAACTACCAAGGGCTCACGTGATACATACACTGAGTCATCAGCGTGATGGCGTTCACGTTGAAGGGAATTCATTGGCTGATGAAGCCGTAAAGGGGGCTGTTCGCACGGCTTCCGTAGCTGCAGTTACTCATTCAAAAACGAGAATAGACGGCGAGATTATGGTAGCTGTCAATGCTTCACGCAAAGGCAGCACAGCAGTACCAAAGAAATTTCCACTCAAGTACTCCTACAAGTTAGATGCACAAAATATTCCATATGCTCAGATTCCTGGAGTGGGGGATAGAGTAATACCAAATATGGATCGTAGGCAAGGCTTAATTGTGGCAGCACACGAAGGGATAGGTTCTGTACATAAGGGACTTAGGGAGACTGTTTCCTTGTTGAAACAACGTTACTGGTGGCCCGTGATGGGAAGGCAGATTAGAGACTATGGGGTCGATTCCGATTCGGGCCGGAAAAAGCACCGACCAACTCGGATCCGGAAATTATACCGACCGACACGTACCTGTGGCGCCCGACACGCCAAGTACGATGCAAGGCGTGCAAAATCCGACCGACACGTACGGAACCCAAGTCGACCGACCGAGCCGCACAGAAAACAGCAATCCGGTCGGAAAAACACGCGAATCCAACCGACCGACACGCACCCGGAACAAATCCGACCGAAACGTACACGCGAACTCCAAACCGCAAAGTACGATGCAAGGCGCGAAAACCACGAGCGAGTCGGACGGAGGCCAAGCCGTACGACCGACACGCATACAAAACCGAGCCGAAGCAACACAAAACACCGCGACCGACGCGTACGCAGCATAGAAAACTGCACAAACACAGCGTGAACGAACCGGAGAACACCGTACGAGACAAATGCAGGGTCCGACTCGGTCACAACAACGTTTCCAACATACACAGACAGTACAAAGGAAAAATCACACAAAAAAAGGCCAAACAAGCAATTACTAAGCCAATAAATACTGGGGGGGTGGGGACAGAGAACAAAGACACACCCACAACTCCACCCATATAAAGGACACAAATCACAACCATGATCCTTTGCAAATGCCATTGCACTGCCAGCACCCAAGAGAAAGCAACCACACACCCACAGCTCATCCCTCACACAAGCCACACACCATCAGCACACCAACAAATACCCACCTCACATACACCCAGCAAAACACACACTCACACACCCTCACCTGCACACCAACACACACATCACTCACCATCACCACCCATCACCATGCCCCCAAGAAGAATCCCAAGTTCCTAGACTGTGAATTGGAAGTCATGGTAGACGAGATCCTCAGGGTAGAGCCACAGCTGTTTGGCACACTGGTCCAACAGACCCCCATCTCCCAGAAAACCAAGATGTGGGAGAGGATCATCAACAGGGTGAACGCACAATCACCATGTCGGCGCACAAAGAGCGACATCCAGAACAGGTGGTATGACGTGCGCAGGAGGGTACGGGACCTGCTCAAGAAAGACTACATCAACAGCCAATACACCGGCAGTGGCCCTCCTGCCAAGGCAATATACCTCAGGCCCTGGGAGGAGAAGGTGCGGGCCATCCTTCCGCCAGTGAGCGTATATGGACTAGAGGACATCCCAGAGCCTGGTGAGTACACAACAAATGTACACAATATACTGCCACAAAACACACACACATCACTGTCAAGGGGAGAGTCAAACCATGCACTCATAGCAATTACACAGCAACCAGAACAGAATCATCCCAAAATGTGTATGTCAGTCAGATAAACACAACACATGCCATCAAAAAGTCACATCCAACTGTGCCATCACATGTACAAACACAACTACAACTACAGCTAGGCAGTGGCACAAATAGAACTAACAAACACATCCAGACATGTAGCCACCACAACAACACCAACACACAGTGAAGACCACTCAAAGGAAGGAATTCTGTGTATGCTGGCCAAGTCAGTGTAGCCAATAGCATCATGGGAGTCGCAGTCACACATATTGCCCCCCACAACTGTCCCATCAACACCACCATGAACCATGCGCACATCACAGGGAGTGGAGAAGGACTCACAAGATGGCTGACACTGGCAACTGCTGTGGGGAGCACAAGGCCCTGCTGGCAACTGTGCACCAACAAACAGCAGGACACCACTGACTGACATCCTGAGAGACAACTTCCACTCCCTGCAATGCAAGCACGTTCCATGGTGGGATAACTGGCTGGCTGGGTGGGTGGGAAGGAGGACTTGCAGCACTGACCATAGTCACAAGCACCTCCCCTCACACACCCCCAACACAAACTCCACAGAACCCACCTGGTAGAATGCAATGCCCCCATCCTAACACAAGATCCCACAAAGAACCACCACCCTGGGTTATGTTGTGTGAAGCACAGGGACACTCTTGGGACTCTTAGCCAAACAACTGCCAGGACAACACTCCCAGCCATCCTGTCAGCACAGCCAGCCCACCCCACAGGGAAGCAGAATCAAAAGGAAGGAAGCATGGGCATGCTGGGAAGGGGGTGGAGGCAATAGCATGATGGGAGTAGTAGTCACAGATATTGCTCAGCCTCACAACTGGCCCATCAACACCACCCTGAACCATGCTCACATCACAGGGAGTGGAGAAGGACTCACAAGATGGCTGACACTGGCTACTGCTGTGGGGAGCACAAGGCCCTGCTGGCAACTGTGCACCAACAAACAGCAGGACACCACTGACTGACATCCTGAGAGACAACTTCCACTCACTGCAATGCAAGCACGTTCCATGGTGGGATAACTGGCTGGCTGGGTGGGTGGGAAGGAGGACTTGCAGCACTGACCATAGTCACAAGCACCTCCCCTCACACACACCCCAACACAAACTCCACAGAACCCACCTGGTAGAATGCAATGCCCCCCATCCTAACACAAGATCCCACAAAGAACCACCACCCTGGGTTATGTTGTGTGAAGCACAGGGACACTCTTGGGACTTTTAGCCAAACAACTGCCAGGACAACACTCCCAGCCATCCTGTCAGCACAGCCAGCCCACCCCACAGGGAAGCAGAGTCAAAAGGAAGGAAGCATGGGCATGCTGGGAAGGGGGTGGAGGCAATAGCATGATGGGAGTCGTAGTCACAGCTCTACATCCCCCACCACATGGCCCAGCAAGCTCACACTCATGCATGCACATCCCACAGAGAGTGGAAAGGCCCATCAAAGATGTCTGACACTGTTGCTGTGTCGTGGGGAGCACAAGGGCATGCTGGGAACTGCACACCAACCAACAGCAGGACACCACTGTCAGCCATCTTGCCATTGCTCTCACACCCACACACACTGAACTCCCCACAAAAGCAAGTAAGTATGGGAATGCTGGGAAGTGGGGTGGAGGCAATAGCATGATGGGAGTCGTAGTCACAGACATAGCTCACCCCCACAACTGTCCCATCAACACCACCCTGAACCATGCTCACATCACAGGGAGTGGAGAAGGACTCACAAGATGGCTGACACTGGCTACTGCTGTGGGGAGCACAAGGCCCTGCTGGCAACTGTGCACCAACAAACAGCAGGACACCACTGACTGACATCCTGAGAGACAACTTCCACTCCCTGCAATGCAAGCACGTTCCATGGTGGGATAACTGGCTGGCTGGGTGGTTGGGAAGGAGGACTTGCAGCACTGACCATAGTCACAAGCACCTCCCCTCACACACACCCCAACACAAACTCCACAGAACCCACCTGGTAGAATGCAATGCCCCCATCCTAACACAAGATCCCACAAAGAACCACCACCCTGGGTTATGTTGTGTGAAGCACAGGGACACTCTTGGGACTTTTAGCCAAACAACTGCCAGGACAACACTCCCAGCCATCCTGTCAGCACAGCCAGCCCACCCCACAGGGAAGCAGAGTCAAAAGGAAGGAAGCATGGGCATGCTGGGAAGGGGGTGGAGGCAATAGCATGATGGGAGTCGTAGTCACAGCTCTACATCCCCCACCACATGGCCCAGCAAGCTCACACTCACGCATGCACATCCCACAGAGAGTGGAAAGGCCCATCAAAGATGTCTGACACTGTTGCTGTGTCGTGGGGAGCACAAGGGCATGCTGGGAACTGCACACCAACCAACAGCAGGACACCACTGTCAGCCATCTTGCCATTGCTCTCACACCCACACACACTGAACTCCCCACAAAAGCAAGTAAGTATGGGAATGCTGGGAAGTGGGGTGGAGGCAATAGCATGATGGGAGTCGTAGTCACAGACATAGCTCACCCCCACAACTGTCCCATCAACACCACCCTGAACCATGCTCACATCACAGGGAGTGGAGAAGGACTCACAAGATGGCTGACACTGGCTACTGCTGTGGGGAGCACAAGGCCCTGCTGGCAACTGTGCACCAACAAACAGCAGGACACCACTGACTGACATCCTGAGAGACAACTTCCACTCCCTGCAATGCAAGCACGTTCCATGGTGGGATAACTGGCTGGCTGGGTGGTTGGGAAGGAGGACTTGCAGCACTGACCATAGTCACAAGCACCTCCCCTCACACACACCCCAACACAAACTCCACAGAACCCACCTGGTAGAATGCAATGCCCCCATCCTAACACAAGATCCCACAAAGAACCACCACCCTGGGTTATGTTGTGTGAAGCACAGGGACACTCTTGGGACTTTTAGCCAAACAACTGCCAGGACAACACTCCCAGCCATCCTGTCAGCACAGCCAGCCCACCCCACAGGGAAGCAGAGTCAAAAGGAAGGAAGCATGGGCATGCTGGGAAGGGGGTGGAGGCAATAGCATGAGGGGAGTCGTAGTCACTGATATTGGTCACCCCCACAACTGTCCCATCAACACCACCCTGAACCATGCTCACATCACAGGAAGTGGAGAAGGACTCACAAGATGGCTGACACTGGCTACTGCTGTGGGGAGCACAAGGCCCTGCTGGCAACTGTGCACCAACAAACAGCAGGACACCACTGACTGACATCCTGAGAGACAACTTCCACTCCCTGCAATGCAAGCACAGTCCATGGTGGGATAACTGACTGGCTGGGTGGGTGGGAAGGAGGGCCGGCTGTCAACCAAACACAACCAATGCAGACCATGTTCACACCCCAACAAATACATAGAAATGCCCAAATAATGCAGGACAATGTGCCACACCAATATCAACCCCTGACTGTGACGACTTAGGACAATGCAATGTACAGGCCCGCACCCAGAGGCACAGTCACAACTGTCATGTGTGTCAACCATTGATGCCTGCAGAAACATAACATACATTGTGTGTGTCTCCCAAAAACAGGTGATGATGGGGACACAGCAGCAGACGCTGAGGAGTCCCAGTCCCAGGCTCAAGAGGATGCGGAGCTCACTGGCGTCGTACAGCCTCTGCCCTCCTCGGACGAAGAAGACCAACCTGGCACATCCGGTGCAAGTCTACATGCAGCACCAGCAGGACCACCAGCTGCAGCACCAGCAGGACCACCAGCTGCACCCCCTGCACCCACCCCTCCAACGACTGTCACCACAAATACCATCCCTGCCGACATGGACAGAACAAGGAGCAACACCAGCACAGGGACCCTGGACCAACCTGGGGCCATGGACACCACCCACCACCACCAACCCCCAAGGTGGACCAGGGTCATCTGTGCGTGCCACTGCACATGTCAGCAGGGGTGGTGGGAGGGGTGGGAGACAGAGGTCGCTGCTTGCAGAGGTTGCTGGTGTGCATGAAGACCCACAACTGGTACGCATAGCTGATGCGTACCAGTCCAGCACCGGAGACCTCAGCCAGGTAGTGGGGCTCCTCAGAGACATGAAACAGCAGCAGGCTGCCCATCATGCCCGCTTGGACTCTCACATGTCCCACGTGGAGTCACACATGTCCCGCGTGGACTCACACATGTCCCGCGTGGAGTCCAAGTGGGATGCACTGCATGAGATGACGGCGGTGCACAGGGACATTTTACAATGCCTCCGCCAGATGAACAGCAACCAGTCCACACCTCCCTGTGTGCCAACAACATCTGGTGCCGAACAAACTGCAACTGCCACAGGGAGGGAGGATGACTCTGGCGGAGAGTCCCCTGCACCGCAGCAGCCTGCACTTGAGGGCCCCCCCAAAGAAGAGGGGTCGTCCGAGGAGGGGCAAGTGAGAGGCCGATGGCCAAGCGCAACTCCCAGGAAGCCTGAACCTGTTCTGGATGTTCACCTTTGTGCACAGACTGTTCACCCTGTTGACGGCAACACTACTCCCACACATTGCATGGGGAGTACAAGTTGGACCAATGTGTCAGACAACTGTGGCCCCGATACTGGGGATTCTGTCTACCAGGACTTCCAATTCACCTAGGAACTTCGGATTGCAAGATTTATGTACAGCACTACCCATCCTATGCACTATTCACACAAATGTATCACAATAAACACACTAATACACCATACTTGCCTCTGTTGTGATTCCAACGTGGGTGCTGTTATGGGGATGATGAACTGCAAAATTACACTGTGTATGCGAACTGCAACAGCAAGGACAACACAGGCATGTGAGTAAAGGCAACGTGACACATATGAGGGAGACACACCACCAGGGCTACACAACACATACACACCTAGGCCATCTGACTCATTGCCTACACTGATGTTGCCAGGGAAGACGGTGCAATGCACAGACACCACACCCATTCCCAGTTGTAGTCAAGTAGCCCACAGGTGCAGTAAGCAAATGGCAGTCAAATGTGTGACCACAGACAACGCACATCACAAAGTGAAGCACAGGTTTATTACACAGTTGCAACATGTCGTAACCACTACAGATGCAAGGTAATCCCACCTGGCAGCGGGCACACAGTCAACAACTGTAGACGGAAGGAAGTCCATGGGTGTGGCGCACATCACCTGTAGGGACACAACAGCTACCACCCTGGAAGTGCAATCACGTCGTCGGTGGACACAGTTGACCAAACGAATCTGAAAGTACCCTGTGAAGGACAGAAATGACACACAGTCAAAAGCAATGGAGTACAGGACAGAACAGCAAAACTCATGCACAATACATGTTACAAGATACCCACCCAGAACCAAGTTAGCATGTCAACACTGTTGGGGAGTACAGACCACCTGTAAGCACACATCGCAACACACATCCAGTCAAGTAGCCCATGGACACACTCCAACAGCACCAGAGCACCACCTACACATCATGCCAACTCACATCATTGACATGACACCTCAGGATACTCACATTCAGCTAAAGAAGTTGGTGATGAGCTGTGTGCGGACATCACCCTCATCATCATCATCATCATCATCGTCACTGGCATCGTGGTCCAGGCCAGGATCCTCCACAGGTGGCGGATGTTGGTCATTGTCATCCTGGATGAGAGGCAACTCCTTCCGCACTGCCAGGTTGTGGAGCATGCAGCAGACGATGATAATCTTGCACACTTTCGCAGGGGCATATGGGAGGGACCCTCCGGTCTTGTCCAGGCAGCGGAAGCGGCTCTTCAGGAGACCAAATGTCCGCTCAATCACTCTCCTGGTCCGACCATGTGCCTCATTGTAGCGCATCTGGGCTGGTGTCACAGGGTTCCTGAGGGGTGTCAGCAACCACGGCATGTTGGGGTATCCCGAGTCACCTACGGACAGACAAGTGCACATTAGCTGACTTGGAAAAGTGGGCGGAATACTACAGATCAGATCACACACAATGGCACAAAGTCAGTACACACCGACAATCCAGGCACGCTGGTTCTGCATCTGTGCCATCATCCTGGGGATGCGACTACTCCTCATCACAAAGGCATCGTGTGCTGAACCAGGGAAACGGGCACACACGTGTGTGATGGTCATGTCTGCAAGACACACCACCAGTGCATTGACCGAGTGGTAGTGCTTGCGGTTCCTGTAGGCCTGCTCCTGGGCCTGTGGTGGTACCAAAGCCACATGTGTCCCATCAATGGAGCCAATGACATGCGGCATCCTCCCCAGGGCATAAAAGTCACTCTTCACGTCAGTGAGTCGTCGCAGTCTAGGGAAATAGATGTACCGGTTCAGGAATAGCAACATTGCCGCCAAAACATCGCGGAGCACACGGCTCAACATGGTCTGTGACATCCCACCAGCAGTCGCCACAGTATGTTGGAAGGTACCGGTGGCAAAGAAGTGTAGGGCTGCCATCACCTTCACCTTGGGGGTCAGCGCTGTAGGATACGGCCGGCCAGGCTGCAAATGTGGGGACAACTGCACTGCCAAATCCTCAATCAGCTGCCTGGTGAAGCGGTACCGTCGGATGCTGTCCCGTTCCACCATCGTTGCCAGGTCTGGGAATGGTCGATGGACAGCAGGAGCCCTGCAGTGCAGAGGAGAAGTAAGCAAGATTGTCAGTCACCCCACATATGCGGCATTGAACACACTCAATATCCCAACATACATCATTATGAGGCACAACTACATGAAGTGTGCAGTTCCGTAAGGACATGTATGGTACATACATGGCCAACATCTGTCAACACGGTCCAACAGGTGGCATCAATTAGTCCCAGGTTGGCCCATTGGATATCATGAGGCCGTGTCACAGTTCCCATCTCCTGCTGCCGTGTCACAATCACCCCCCACAGTGACATGTGAGGACAGATGTGCCCCAGGCACCACAGCTCAACGACAGGTACATTCCCAGGGACCCTGTATTGCCACATGGACACTGGCATTACATGGAGTATCATGTATACACCACAGCAAAACAACCATGACCCCCACAGGTAGTGGTCCCACTTGCCACGGCAGGACAGACATGGACGTCTGTGACACACACACGCACAACATCAAAGTCCATGCACACACAACGTGGATGTGGAGACTGTCTCCCATTGTGCACATGAAATCAGAGACATTGTAAACACTACATGCACAAAGACTGTGGAGGACCATCACTATTGTGCCACTGGGACACCCTGGCTCAAACATACCGTCCCACATGGGACTCACGGGGTATGTGACATGACATACACATACACCACCGTGAAATGTGACCATGGCACATGCACAGATATGAACAGTTGCACATCACAGTGGTCATGTACACGTAACACCCAGGATCCTGTCCCCATGAACACGTGCACAGCCTGGGGTGGCTGCCCACAGGTGACACCCACAGGACAACATGTACACCAACATACACACAATAGGAAATGCAGCCTTACATGCCTTATGATAAAGTTTGGACAGGCTGTCGTGATGTAGGTGTGCCCCTCACTCCCTGGGAGCTATCTGTGGCTGGCATATGTCCATCTGAGACAGGCATGCTGACATATGCCAGTCACATGTACAGTGATGCGTTGAACAGCAATGGACCGATCGGTGCCCCCGGCCGGCCCATTGCATTCAATGTGTGCGCGGTACGTACGCGTTGTACCTGCCGCTGTAGCGCGTACTCCGTACACTGCAATGGACCGATCGGTGCCTCCGGCCGGCCCATTGCATTCAATGTGTGCGGGTACGCGTTGTACCCTGTACGTTGAACTGCAATGGACCGATCGGTGCCCCGGCCGGCCCATTGCATTCAATGTGTGCGTGGTACGCGTTGTACCCCTGTACGCGTTGTACCGCAATGGACCGATCGGTGCCCCCGGCCGGCCCATTGCATTCAATGTGTGCGGGTACGCGTTGTACCCCTGTACGCGTTGAACTGCAATGGACCGACCGGTGCCCCGGCCGACCCATTGCATTCAATGGTGCGGGTACGCGTTGTACCCCTGTACGCGTGAACTGCAATGGACCGATCGGTGCCCCCGGCCGGCCCATTGCATTCAATGTGTGCGGGTACGCGTTGTACCCCTGCACTGCAGCGTTAGTACCGCAATGGACCGATCGGTGCCCCCGGCCGGCCCATTGCATTCAATGTGCGCGGTACGCGTTGTACCCCTGTACGCGTTGAACTGCAATGGACCGATCGGTGCCCCCGGCCGGCCCATTGCATTCAATGTGTGCGGGTACGCGTTGTACCCCTGCACGCGTTGAACTGCAATGGACCGATCGGTGCCCCGGCCGGCCCATTGCATTCAATGTGTGCGGGTACGCGTTGTACCTCTGTACGCGTTGAACTGCAATGGACCGATCGGTGCCCCGGCCGGCCCATTGCATTCAATGTGTGCGGGTACGCGTTGTACCCCTGTACGCGTTGATACCGCAATGGACCGATCGGTGCCCCGGCCGGCCCATTGCATTCAATGTGTGCGGGTACGCGTTGTACCCCTGTACGCGTTGTACCGCAATGGACCGATCGGTGCCCCCGGCCGGCCCATTGCATTCAATGTGTGTGGGTACGCGTTGTACCCCTGTACGCGTTGTACCGCAATGGACCGATCGGTGCGCACCCATTGACAATGGCCTTGCCTGGCAACGGACGCGTTTTCGAATTTCGAACGAGTCGGTTGCTGGAAAATCAGTTGGTCACCCACAACAATGTTGCAAAATCATGTATGTCATGAAGTTGAAGATTTGAAGGATGCTGTGGGCGTGTTTTGGTGCTGCTATTCCATGGATTGGCCAGATTCAGAAGATGCTAACGACTTGGACCTATCACTTTGGACACAAGGGACAGTATCTGCCTCTCCAGCACATATATATTGCTGGCTGTTCCCCTGAGAGCTCACTTGCCTGCACTACATGCTCCAGGACGACATCTGCCACTGCACTGCTGCTGTCTCTGCCCCTCTGGACCCTGCAATGGCACGTACTGTGGAGAGAGCCCCAGCCTTCAGCCTTGAGGAGAACCAGGCCCTGCTGGACAGCCTACTTCCACAGTACAGCAAGCTGTATGGGACACCAGGGGAGCAGGTGAGTGTTCTGTGCACTGCCTGTCTGAATGTGCATATTGTCTGACTAGCAAGGCTGAAAGTCTGCACGCCACTGGCTAGCAGGCTCACTGAGTAGTTGTCACCCCCCATAGTGTGTAGTGACATGCACTGGACAGGTATGGTGCAGTGACAGTGCATTTGAACAAGGTTTTACTTCCCATGCAATGATACCATGTAGTGACGTCTGGCAAACTGTCCATGGGCAGCTTTGCACTGCCTGTGTACATCATGTGCCCCTGTGATTGAGACATGTATATACAACTGTGTCATGCACGGATATGTTGCATGTGTAGTAATGGCCTTTTCACTTTGTCATCCTGACAGGTTAATGCCCATCGGAAGCAGGAGATCTGGAAGGACATCGTCCGGGCTGTCCGGTCCGTGGGGGTCTACAAGCGCCGGATCCGCAACTGCCAGAAGAGGTGGCAGGACCTTCGGGGCTGGACCCGGAGGATTGCACGGGTCCAGCTGAAGCTGTCGCCTCCTCGCAGGAGGGGCGGAACACGGACCCTGACCCCCACATGCTCCAGATCCTGGCGGTGGTGTTTCCAGACCTGGATGGGCAGCTGAAGGCCAGACAGCAGCAAGGAGGGGGTGAGTCAAAGACTGCACTGTGAACTCTGTATTACATGCTTTGTGCCCTCCTCTGGCCTGGTTCAACTGCCACAGTGCAGCAGTCATGTTGTCCAGGAGCCATGTCCCTCTATTGTGCACTGCCCACTGCTCATCTGATACCCAGGTGTGGCCCTTACATTCAGGGAATTGTGTCACTTGGGACTGTGTCCTTGCAGTTTGCTTCACTAAAGGTGGGGGACAGCATCTGTTTCCCTAACTCTGTTGTGGGCATCATGGGTGGGTCCATTGTTCACACAACGCCTGTGTTCGGACATGTAATCTGCGTGTTGCTTTGATATGCGGTCCACTTGCTGAGCTGAGCCACCACATGTGCCTGGGGTATGTGGCACACGCCCATGCAGCGGGTGGGAACAATGTTTGGGCCCCAGGAGTGTGCAGATTACGTGTGTCACACATACATAGCCAGCTATCCACTGTCCAGGGCTCATCCCTCATTCATGTGGAGCAGGACAGTCATGCCTACTCCAGGCCATGCAATGCACTCTGTACTCCCACTCCCGTGTATCAGCTGACACATTGTGCGCAGTGATTTGACCCCTCAGGTGTCTGCCTCTGTGTCAGTGTGCTGTGGATTACTTGCCAGGACTGCTGGGGTGTTTCTTGGTAGGGGCTCAGCATGCCCCTGGAGATGTGACCATAGGAGACGATACTTGTGTGTCACATAGGTGTTTGATCAGCTGCCCGTGCAGACTGGGGTATGCGAATGTGAAGTTCAGGCAGCTGTTCCCCATTCACAGCAGATTGTGAGGGGCTCAGGTTCAGAGGGTAGTGTCACAGGTCTCCCATATGTCCAATAGGTATGACCTGGACAGATGAGGGTTAAGATGATGTGTTGTGTGGGGGATGTACATGTGCACTTGTGCAGCTCCAGGACTTGCATTCCCCATGACCTACTATTGTGACACAGTGCATAGTGTTGTTGTCTGGCTGCCAAGTCATACATCACTGAGACAGTGATGTATGACTTAGCAGTCATGCCTCTGCCATGGCATGTGTCAACTTATTGGTGGTCCTGCAGGGGAGTGACATGTGCTACATGCACACCATTGTGGCGATGGCTATCAGGACATGGGTGCATCATGGTGTCTGTCGCTGGTATGCATCACATGCATTTCCTATTTGACTCTGGGCATCCCTTTCATCCGGAAACCTGTACTGACTCAGTGGCAAGAGCTGTGATGTGTGCATGTCCACATGCCACACCGTGTCCTCTGCACTGTCCAACTACTGTGTACTTGGTGCATGTGTCCACACTGGGGTGTTGCAATCCAACAGACACCAGACAGATGGGTGCAAGGCCATGTGTGATGTGAGTGCCATGCTTGGCATCAGACTGACAATTGGCTTCTCCTGTTCAGTTAGGGCACTTTTAGCAATGTACAACTAATGATGCCAGGGCTTGCTCTGTAATGTGCTGTGCTCACAGTGGTGTGTGCGTTTGGTGCAGGTGACTGATGTCTGTCTGTTTCCCCATTGTTTGCAGATACATCCACGGCCACGGAAGGGGACAGCTCCACGGACCAGGAGGAGCCAGAGAGCCAGACTGGGTCAGCAGCCGAGGAGTGGTCGGAGGGACCCAGTGGCACGGAGGGCGAGGGGAGCCACACCGAGGAGTCCTCAGCACCATCCACCTCAGCTGAGGACCAGAGCAACTCGGAGGATGACTCCCTTATGGAGGCGGGTGTCAGCAGCCACCACACCCCAGCTAGTGTTGCTGTCCCCGCCACCACCAGCACCACCACCGCCCTCCCATCGGCTCCCATTCCCCAGGTCCGTGGAGGCTCCCATGTTCGGGAGCGTGTCTCCTTTGGGCCAGGCACCGCACCCCCTGCCCCTGTGTCCCCTGCTGCCCTGAGTGAGGAGTCTGTGTACCTCCTTCGCCAGCTCCATGTAGGGCAGACAGCCATGCTGAGTGTCCTCCATGCGCACACCGCTCTGTTGACTCAGCTGGTGTCGTTCATGGAGGGCATCTCATCGGGCATGTCTGACCTACAGAGGGGCAATAGGTCCATGGACTCCTCCCTGACGGCAGCAGTGTCCCTCCTCAGACAGTCCCTCACCCCTCCTGCCTCTGCTCCATCCACACTCCCCAGCACCTTACCCGTCCCAAGCACACACACACCGGCACAGGCACACACCAGCACACACACGTCCAGCACACAGACACACACGCCACAAACAAAATGCACACGCACGCACAGTCAGGGGACTGAAACCAGACTCACAGGGGATGGGGCCCTGGTACACACACACGCATCCACGGGCACTGCGCAGTCCTCAGTTGCCTCTCCCTCCAAAACACCCTCCCTTGCCTCACCTGCAACCCCAAAGACCCAGCGCCTCTTCCTCAGTGACCTCGGCCTCTTCCCCTCCGATCCAGCTGCTCCAGCATCCAGGGGGAAGAGGAAGCCCCCCACACGGAGCAGAGTGCCCCTCGCCCCCGGACACCCTCCCCCAGGCGCAGACAGACTGAGGCCCCCACCCGCAAGTCCCCCGGAGTGGTAAGAGCAAGACCCCGCCGCCGCCCTGCAGCTCAAGCACCAGGTCTCCTTCCTCCATCCCTCAGGCCCCCACTCCACAGGTGCCCCCACCACACCCTGCCCCAGGTTCCCCCACCCACAGATATACCATCCCCAAGAGGATCCGGCCTTCTCCCCTGCCACTTGCTCTCCCGGCACCACACCCCCGCTGCGCTTGTCTGTGCCACTGATGTGGTGAGGGTGTCCTCCCCTCTGTCCAGCCCACCTTGCCTGTTCCCCATTCTCCTCCCCTGGTGGTAGGCACTGCAGTGGAGTCCACTACCACCCTGTCTGACTTGGGCACTGCAGTGGCGGACCTGTCCACTCCATCTGCAGGGTCCACTGCAGTCGTGCCGGCACCCACAACATCTGAGCCATGCCCCCAGTTGTGCCGGCACACACCATGTCAGACACCTCCACTGCAGTTGTCAGTGGCTCTCCAGCACCCACCACCCCTTCCCTGCTTCCTCCTGGTGAGCCCTGATCCTGTCCCTGCGGTGCCTGGCCTACCCCCCGGTTGCCCCTCCTAGTGGATTGTCCCTGGTTTTGTGCAGGCATGTGTAGGGTGGCATCTGCCACTGTCACCCACTTGTGACTTTGTTGATGGACTGGCCATTGGCCTTTGTTTATTTTCTACCGGACTTCTACTTTTAATGCCACATATGCTGAATAAAGCAACTTTCTGTTCTCTAGTGCTTTTGCTTCTGATGTACATGATGTTGATGATGCTAACCATGCCCTTGCTGCAGTGATGGTGATATTTGGTCTCATGATAATGAAGTGTTACTGTGCAGGAACCCATGTGGTCCAGGGGGAATGTGTCCTATCCTGTGGTGTATCCATGTCATCCATAGCAGCATCTGAGGGTGTCATGTGTTCAGTATTTGGCAATGGGATTTCCTACTTAGATTGCCTATTTCACATCTGTGGCTTCCACCCCTGCACATCTGTTGTGCCTGCCATTGTTCGATTCGTCTACTTCCCTGACCGTGTGGCCATCTCCAGTGGACATGCAGGTTTGGGCATCAATGGGGAAGGACTCATCTGTGTTGTCAGTGCAACATTGCTATACAAGTGTGTTGGATCTGTGCTGATGATTCCGTTGGCACTTCCATGACCAGGCTGATGTTACGGGAGCCCTCATTTGGTGCTAATTGTTGATTGTGTGACCAAGTGCTCAGCTGACATGATGGGGCCCTACTGAGGCAACATATGGCACAGCTTTCCTCACACAGGAGTGGAGTCCCCTCATGGCAGTGTGTACTCCTGTGACATTGCCTGCGCCCAAGGTGTGTGTTGTATGTGCATGTCTGTGTGTTCACTTCCGTTTAGCTGTGCATGCTGTGATCCCTAGTGTTGTACCTGTTTGTGATGCTAGCTGAGTTGACCTATGTTCCCCCAAAGTCTTCTCCCTGGGTTCTCTGTGATGTGGGTGCATGGCACATTACTGGTCATCAGGGTGTCACCCATAGGTGTGTTTGCTGTCAGGGCTGAGTTTGTGTGCAGACGCAGATGGGTCACAGTCAGGTTTCCCCTTGGCACTTGTTGTTTGCCCCTGTCATGTGATTTCCAGTTTGTGTTATCTTTCAGTGATTGTGACACGTTGTGTGTGTGACTGCTGGCACTCCTCAGGGTCCGGGCTGCAATGTTGGTTGTTGTCTATGTGTGTTCTTTGTGGGTGACCTTGGCTTCTTCATTGGTGTGTGACTGTGGCTGGGATCCCATTGGTTGGTGTGGTATTGCCGTCATGTCCATGTACAGCGTAGTGTGCAGTGTGTCAGACATTCAGGAGTCTTGTTGAGTGGCCATGTGTGATGTGTTTCTGCACCTTGGTTCCCACCCACCACCCTGGAATAGTCATGGGTGCATGTGCAATGTCACCAGTGCATGTGTGCTTCACTGCTGCACATTGTTGGAGGTCGAGGGGTGTGGTGTTGAGTGTGTGCAGATGAGAGTTGTTGCCCGGCTAGGCCCCTGCCTCCATGTTGGGCTTGGCTTACTGGCCATGCTGTTTGATTTGTGCTTGTGTAGGTGTGATGGTAGTTAGTTGCTCAGGACACATGACTGTGGTTCACAGTGTGAACGACATTTAGCTTTGTCATCACAGTGGGATTGTAATGCAGCCCAGGGTCACCACATTGTGGGGGCCCTGGGGGTGGTGCTGTGGTGTGTCTGTGTCTTGCTGTGTCAGTTGCTGTCCCTACGTGCCTGTGTGACATGTGTGATTTGTGCTCCCTCTCATCTGACAATGCCTGCTTGCCCACATAGGGGATTTGGATCCATGAAGTTACCTTTGTGTGGCACTGTATGCACATCTGTATGATTGGTATTCAGGTCTCCTCATGTGTTGTGTGGTTGCCTGGGGACACTGGCACCCCCCCTCACCTGTTGTGTATGATGTGCAGTGTGGGTCTGCCTGTTTGTGTTTGTGCATCTGCACCACTGCATTGGCATATCTTGGGTGTGCCATTGGCTGTATGTAGTTTGGTGGGTTTCCCCTGCTGTCCCTGGGACTCCTAGGTCATCGGTCAGCACAATGATCATGGTTTGTGTGTCCCATTGCTGCCATGGTATGGTATCTGTTCACCTCACATCTGCAGTCTCCACAGGGTATCTGCATTTGTGTGCCCATTGGTGCAAATATGTGGGTCTGCATTCTGATGGTCACTTCTGTCATTGTGTCATTGATGATTGTTGACGGTGTCAGCCCCCATGGGTGTTGTTTGTCTGCACATGGCCAAAGGTATGTCTTATTTGCACTGCAGTATTTGGCTCCCCCAATTTATGTTGCAATGGGACACATACACTACTTTGCCACTGATGTGTTTGTTGTTCTGTGACCAGGAATCATCCATGCAGTTTGGCAGTTGCACCTCTTTCTTTGTCAACACTTACGTTTTGGTCACTGTGATGATGGGGGTTTGGACCCCATTGCCACAATGTTCAAAATGTGCTTCAGCTATGGACCCCACACTTACATTTTGGTCACTGTGATGATGGGGGTTTGGACCCCATTGCCACAATGTTCAAAATGTGCTTCAGCTATGGACCCCACACTTACATTTTGGTCACTGTGATGATGGGGGTTTGGACCCCATTGCCACAATGTTCAAAATGTGCTTCAGCTATGGACCCCACACTTACCTTTTGGTCACTGTGGTGATGGGGGTTTAGACCCCATTGCCACAATGTTCAAAATGTGCTTCAGCTATGGACCCCACACTTACATATTGGTCACTGTGATGATGGGGCTTTGGACCCCATTGCCACAATGTTCAAAATGTGCTTCAGCTATGGACCCACACTTACATATTTGACCATCCACATGATGTGCTAGCTATGGACCCATTGGTCACTGTATGGTTCAAAATGTGCTTCAGCTATGGACCCCACACTTACATTTGGTCACTGTGATGATGGGGTTTGACCCCATTGCCACAATGTTCAAAATGTGCTTCTGCTATGGACCCCACACTTACATTTTGGTCACTGTGATGATGGGGGTTTGGACCCCATTGCCACAATGGTCATGGCCTGCTTGCATTGTGGGTGCCACACACATATATGTGTGGCACATGTGCTAGGGGGTCACATTGTATGTTCAAAGTCATGTTCGGTGTTGTAGGCATTTGACACAGTCTACACACGCTTGTCATGGTGTTGGGGGATGTCTTCTTCTTGCATTCCCTAGGTTGTGGTGTGCTGGTTGTGTCATGCATTGTCCATCCTATGAGTGGGGGTGGTAGTAGTGGTTGGCATCCAGCCCCCCCTGGGTGTGGGTGGTAGTAGTGGTAGGCATCCAGCCCCCCCTGGGTGAGGGTGGTAGTAGTGGTAGGCATCCAGCCCCCCCTGGCTAAGGGTGGTGGTAGGCATCCAGCCCCCCCTGGGTGAGGGTGGTAGTAGTGGTGGGCATCCAGCCCCCCCTGGGTGAGGGTGGTAGTAGTGGTAGGCATCCAGCCCACCCTGGCTAAGGGTGGTGGTAGGCATCCAGCCCCCCCTGGGTGAGGGTGGTAGTAGTGGTAGGCATCCAGCCCCCCCTGGGTGAGGGTGGTAGTAGTGGTAGGCATCCAGCCCCCTGGGTGAGGGTGGTAGTAGTGGTAGGCATCCAGCCCCCCTGGGTGAGGGTGGTAGTAGTGGTAGGCATCCAGCCCCCCTGGGTGAGGGTGGTAGTAGTGGTAGGCATCCAGCCCCCCTGGGTGAGGGTGGTAGTAGTGGTAGGCATCCAGCCCCCCTGGGTGAGGGTGGTAGTAGTGGTAGGCATCCAGCCCCCCTGGCTAAGGGTGGTGGTAGGCATCCAGCCCCCCTGGGTGAGGGTGGTAGTAGTGGTAGGCATCCAGCCCCCTGGCTAAGGGTGGTAGTGGTAGGCATCCAGCCCCCCTGGGTGAGGGTGGTAGTAGTGGTAGGCATCCAGCCCCCCTGGCTGAGGGTGGTAGTAGTGGTAGGCATCCAGCCCCCCTGGCTGAGGGTGGTAGTAGTGGTAGGCATCCAGCCCCCCTGGGTGAGGGTGGTAGTAGTGGTAGGCATCCAGCCCCCCTGGGTGAGGGTGGTAGTAGTGGTAGGCATCCAGCCCCCCTGGGTGAGGGTGGTAGTAGTGGTAGGCATCCAGCCCCCCTGGCTGAGGGTGGTAGTAGTGGTAGGCATCCAGCCCCCCTGGGTGAGGGTGGTAGTAGTGGTAGGCATCCAGCCCCCCTGGGTGAGGGTGGTAGTAGTGGTAGGCATCCAGCCCCCCTGGCTAAGGGTGGTGGTGGTAGGCATCCAGCCCCCCTGGGTGAGGGTGGTAGTAGTGGTAGGCATCCAGCCCCCCTGGGTGAGGGTGGTAGTAGTGGTAGGCATCCAGCCCCCCTGGGTGAGGGTGGTAGTAGTGGTGGGCATCCAGCCCCCCTGGGTGAGGGTGGTAGTAGTGGTAGGCATCCAGCCCACCCTGGCTAAGGGTGGTGGTAGGCATCCAGCCCCCCTGGGTGAGGGTGGTAGTAGTGGTAGGCATCCAGCCCCCCTGGGTGAGGGTGGTAGTAGTGGTAGGCATCCAGCCCCCCTGGGTGAGGGTGGTAGTAGTGGTAGGCATCCAGCCCCCCTGGGTGAGGGTGGTAGTAGTGGTAGGCATCCAGCCCCCCTGGGTGAGGGTGGTAGTAGTGGTAGGCATCCAGCCCCCTGGGTGAGGGTGGTAGTAGTGGTAGGCATCCAGCCCCCCTGGGTGAGGGTGGTAGTAGTGGTAGGCATCCAGCCCCCCTGGCTGAGGGTGGTAGTAGTGGTAGGCATCCAGCCCCCTGGGTGAGGGTGGTAGTAGTGGTAGGCATCCAGCCCCCCTGGGTGAGGGTGGTAGTAGTGGTAGGCATCCAGCCCCCCTGGGTGAGGGTGGTAGTAGTGGTAGGCATCCAGCCCCCCTGGGTGAGGGTGGTAGTAGTGGTAGGCATCCAGCCCCCTGGGTGAGGGTGGTAGTAGTGGTAGGCATCCAGCCCCCCTGGGTGAGGGTGGTAGTAGTGGTAGGCATCCAGCCCCCCTGGCTGAGGTGGTAGAGTGGTAGGCATCCAGCCCCCCTGGCTAAGGGTGGTAGTAGTGGTAGGCATCCAGCCCCCCTGGGTGAGGGTGGTAGTAGTGGTAGGCATCCAGCCCCCCTGGCTAAGGGTGGTGGTGGTAGGCATCCAGCCCCCCTGGGTGAGGGTGGTAGTAGTGGTAGGCATCCAGCCCCCCTGGGTGAGGGTGGTAGTAGTGGTAGGCATCCAGCCCCCCTGGCTAAGGGTGGTAGTAGTGGTAGGCATCCAGCCCCCCCTGGGTGAGGGTGGTAGTAGTGGTAGGCATCCAGCCCCCCCTGGCTGAGGGTGGTAGTAGTGGTAGGCATCCAGCCCCCCCTGGGTGAGGGTGGTAGTAGTGGTAGGCATCCAGCCCCCCCTGGCTAAGGGTGGTAGTAGTGGTAGGCATCCAGCCCCCCCTGGCTGAGGGTGGTAGTAGTGGTAGGCATCCAGCCCCCCCTGGCTGAGGGTGGTAGTAGTGGTAGGCATCCAGCCCCCCTGGGTGAGGGTGGTAGTAGTGGTAGGCATCCAGCCCCCTGGCTGAGGTGTAGTAGTGGTAGGCATCCAGCCCCCTGGCTGAGGGTGGTAGTAGTGGTAGGCATCCAGCCCCCCTGGCTGAGGGTGGTAGTGGTGGTAGGCATCCAGCCCCCCTGGGCTGAGGTGGTAGTAGTGGTAGGCATCCAGCCCCCCTGGCTGAGGGTGGTAGTAGTGGTAGGCATCCAGCCCCCCTGGCTAAGGGTGGTAGTAGTGGTAGGCATCCAGCCCCCCTGGGTGAGGGTGGTAGTAGTGGTAGGCATCCAGCCCCCCTGGCTAAGGGTGGTGGTAGTGGCATCCAGCCCCCCTGGCTGAGGGTGGTAGTAGTGGTAGGCATCCAGCCCCCCTGGCTAAGGGTGGTAGTAGTGGTAGGCATCCAGCCCCCCTGGCTAAGGGTGGTGGTAGTGGTAGGCATCCAGCCCCCCTGGCTGAGGGTGGTAGTAGTGGTAGGCATCCAGCCCCCTGGCTAAGGGTGGTAGTGGTAGGCATCCAGCCCCCCTGGCTGAGGGTGGTAGTAGTGGTAGGCATCCAGCCCCCCTGGCTAAGGGTGGTAGTAGTGGTAGGCATCCAGCCCCCCTGGCTGAGGGTGGTAGTAGTGGTAGGCATCCAGCCCCCTTGGCTGAGGGTGGTAGTAGTGGTAGGCATCCAGCCCCCCTGGGTAGGGTGGTAGTAGTGGTAGGCATCCAGCCCCCCTGGCTGAGGGTGGTAGTAGTGGTAGGCATCCAGCCCCCCTGGCGTGAGGGTGGTAGTAGTGGTAGGCATCCAGCCCCCCTGGCTAAGGGTGGTAGTAGTGGTAGGCATCCAGCCCCCCTGGCTAAGGGTGGTAGTAGTGGTAGGCATCCAGCCCCCCTGGGTGAGGGTGGTAGTAGTGGTAGGCATCCAGCCCCCCTGGCTAAGGGTGGTAGTAGTGGTAGGCATCCAGCCCCCCTGGCTGAGGGTGGTAGTAGTGGTAGGCATCCAGCCCCCCTGGCTGAGGGTGGTAGTAGTGGTAGGCATCCAGCCCCCCTGGCTGAGGGTGGTAGTAGTGGTAGGCATCCAGCCCCCCTGGCTAAGGGTGGTAGTAGTGGTAGGCATCCAGCCCCCCTGGCTGAGGGTGGTAGTAGTGGTAGGCATCCAGCCCCCCTGGCTGAGGGTGGTAGAGTGGTAGGCATCCAGCCCCCCTGGCTGAGGGTGGTAGTAGTGGTAGGCATCCAGCCCCCCTGGCTAAGGGTGGTAGGTGGTAGGCATCCAGCCCCCCTGGGTGAGGGTGGTAGTGGTAGGCATCCAGCCCCCCTGGCCAAGGGTGATAGTGGTAGGCATCCAGCCCCCCTGGCTGAGGGTGGTAGTAGTGGTAGGCATCCAGCCCCCCTGGCTAAGGGTGGTAGTAGTGTAGGCATCCAGCCCCCCCTGGGTGAGGGTGGCAGTAGTGGTAGGCATCCAGCCCCCTGGCTAAGGGTGGAGTAGTGGTAGGCATCCAGCCCCCCTGGGTAGGGGTGGTGGTGCGCATTCAGGCCCCTGTGTGCATATGTGGCATTGGTGATGGGCATCCCGCCCCTATGGTGTGCTGCTGTTGCTGGTGTAAGTATATTCTGCATCCCTCTGTGTGTGTGTGATGTGTCGTGTACGTGTTGTATGTGTTTTGTGGTTGGTGTCTGACTTACCTTCTGCGCCGTACGCGTCCGTGCTCGTTCCGGTAGTAAATGTAGAATATTGGTATGATCGGGACGAAGGGATTCATGGTTGGTTCGTGTCGTTCGTCCCTTCTCGTTGCTTCGCGTCGCCCTCGTCGCTGCCGCTCGTCTCGTCGCTTCGCCTCGTCCTGGCCGCTGGCGTGTTCGTCTCGTAGCCGTGGATCGTGTTGTGGCGCGAATCGGAGCTTATGTGCGCCTCTCCCGGATGCTTTGACGTGCCGTGGCGTAGCGACGGGTTCGGAGCGCGTACGGAAAGCGCATCGCACTCTCGCTCGGCCGGACGGAGCTGCATTTTTTCCTTCCGTGCGACTCGATTCGGCGTTTCCGGATTCGCTCGGTCGGGGA